>JAJPUD010016999.1:0-32501 GCA_023553655.1 Myrmecobius fasciatus
TACCACTTCACACCTGTCAGATTGGCTAAAATGACAGGAAAAGTTAATGATGAATGTTGGAGGGGTTGTGGGAGGGCTGGGACACTGATGCATTGTTGGTGGAGCTGTGAACAGATACAGCCATTCTGGAGAACAATTTGGAGCTATGCTCAAAAAGTTATCAAACTGTGCATACCCTTTGACCCAGCAGCATTTCTATTGGGCTTATATCCCAAAGAAATCATAAAGAAAGGAAAAGGACCCACATGTGCAAGAATGTTTGTGGTAGCCCTTTTTGTAGTGGCTAGAAACTGGAAATTGAATAGATGCCCTTCAATTGGAGAATGGCTGAATAAATTATGGTATATGAACATTATGGAATATTATTGTTCTGTAAGAAATGACCAGCAAGATGATTTCAGAGAGGCCTTGAGAGACTTACATGAACTGATGCTGAGTGAAATGAGCAGAACCAGGAGATCATTATACACGGCAACAACAGTACTATATGACAATTAATTCTGATGGACATGGCTCTCTTCAACAATGAAATGTTTCAAACCACTTCCAATTGTTCCCTGAAGAAAGCCATATACACCCAGAGAGAGGGATGCGAAATGTGGACCACAACATAACATTCTCATACTCCTTGATTGATGTTTGCTTACATTGTGTTTCCTTTATCTGATATATCGTTTGTGTAGATAAGATTTTTCTTGCAAAACAATGATAAGTTTGGAAATATGTATACATATATTCAATTTGCCAATATTTTAACATAATTAACATGTAGTGGATATCCTGCCATCTGGGGAAGGGGTGGGGAAGTTGGGGGGAAAAATTTGTAACGGAAAACTATGTAAGGGTTATTGTTGAAGAATTACCCACACATATGTTATGCAAATAAAATAAAATTAAAAAAAAAGAAAAGATCAACGAATTGGGCTTATTTAAAAAACTAGAAAAAGAACAAATTAAAAACTGTCAATTAAATACCAAATTGAAAATTCTAAAAAAAGGAGAAATTAATAAAATTGAAAATGAGAAAACTACAGAATTAATAAGTAAAACTAACAGTTGGTTCTATGAAAAAACCAACAAAATAGATATGTCTTTAGTTAATTTGATAAGAAAAGGGAAAGAGGAAAATCAAATTGTTAGTCTCAAGAATGATAAGGGAGAACTTTCCTCCAATGAAGAGGAAATTAGAGCAATAATTAGGAGTTACTTTGCCCCACTTTATGCCAGTAAGTTTGATAATCTAAATGAAATGGAGGAATATCTACAAAAATATATCTTGCCCAGGTTAACAGAAGAGGACATAAATTATTTAAATAGCTCCATATTAGAAAAAAAAAATAGAACAAGCTATTAACCAACTCCCTAAGAAAAAATCTCCAGGGCCAGATGGATTTACACGTGAATTCTACCAAACATTCAAAGAACAATTTATTCCAATACTATACAAACTATTTGAAAAAATAGGGTCAGAAGGTATACTGCCAAATTCCTTCTATGAGACCGATACAGTGCTGATAGCTAAACCAGGTAGGGTGAAAGCAGAGAAATTTACCTAATGAATATTGATGCAAAAATTTTAAATAAGATATTAGCAATGACATTACAGAAAGTCATCCCCAGGATAGTACACTATGACCAAGTAGGATTTATACCAGGAATGCAGGGCTGCTTCAATATTGGGAAAACTATAACCACAATTAATTATATTAATAACCAAACTAACAAAAACCATATAATTATCTCAATAAATGCAGAAAAAGCATTCAATAAAATCCAACACCCTTTCTTATTGAAAACACTAGAGAGTATAAGAATAAATGGGCTTTTCCTTAAAATGATCAGTAGCATCTATTTAAAACCATCAGCAAGCATCATATGTAATGGGGACAACCTAAAACCATTCCCAATAAGATCAGGAGTGAAACAAGGCTGCCAATGTTACCATTAATATTTAATATTATATTAGAAATGTTAGCTTTAGGAATAAGAGAAGAAAAAGAGATAAAAGGAATTAGACTAGGTAATGAAGAAACCAAATTATCACTCTTTGCAGATGACATGATGGTATCGAGAACCTTAGAGACTCAACTAAAAAACTACTAGAAACAATTCACAACTTTAGCAAAGTTGCAGGATTCAAAATTAATCCACATAAATCATCAGCATTTTTATATATTACCAACAAAGTTCAGCAGCAAGAGATACAAAAAGAAATTCCATAATGGATGATAGGATAAAATATTTGGGAATCTATCTGCCAAGGAAAAGTCAGAAACCATACAAACTAAAATACAAAACACTTTCCACACAAATAAAATCAGACCTAATCAATTGGAAAAATATTAAGTGCTCACGGGTAGGCAGAGTGAATATAATAAAAATGACAATATTATCCAAACTAATCTACTTATTTAGTGCCATACCAATCAAACTCCCAAGAAATTATTTTACAGATCTAGAAAAAATAGTACCAAAGTTCATTTGGAAGAACTAAAGGTCAGAGATTTCAAGGAAATTAATGAAAAAAAAAAGGCAGATGAAGGTGGCCTTGCTGTACCAGATCTAAAACTATATTATAAAGCAGTGGTCATCAAAACCATTTGGTACTGGCTAAGAAATAGAGCAGTCGATCAGTGCCATAGGATAGAACATCAGGACACTCTAGGCAATAACTTTAACAATTTAATGTTTGATAAACCCAAAGACCCCAGCTTCTGGGATAAGTACTCACTTCGTCAAAAACTGCTGAGAAATTTGGAAAGTAGTGTGGAAGAAATTAGGGCTTGACCCATACCTAACACCACATACCAAGATAAGATCTAAATGAGTTCATGATCTAGATATAAAGAGTGATATTATAAGTAAATTAGAGGAACGTAGTATAGTTTACCTCTCAGACTTGTGGAGATGGAATAAATTTATGTCCAAAGAAGATCTGCAACTCCTAATTTAACACCAGATGGATAATTTTGATTATATTAAGTTAAAAAGTTTCTGTACAAATAAAAGTAATGCAGACAAGATTAGGAGGGAAGCATCAAATTGGGAAATCATCTTTACATTTAAGGGTTCTGATAAAGGCCTCATTTCTAAAATATATGGAGAATTGTCTCATATATATAAGAATTCAAGCCACTCTTCAATAGATAAGTGGTCAAGGGATATGAACAGACAATTTTCAGATGATGAAATTAAAACCATCTCTAGTCATATGAAAAGTTGCTCCACATCACTATTCATCAGAGAAATGTGATTTAGGACAACTCTTAGGCACCACTACATACCTGTCAGATTGGTTAAAATGACATGAAAAGATAACGATGAATGTTGGAAGGGATGTGGGAAAACTGGGACACTGATACATTGTTGGTGGAACTGTGAACAGATCCAACCATTCTGGAGAGTAATTTGGAGCTATGCTCAAAAAGTTATCAAACTGTGCATACCCTTTGACCCAGCGGTGTTTCTACTGGGCCTATATCCCAAAGAGATCTTAGAGGAGGGAAAGGGACCCACATGTGCAAGAATGTTTGTGGCAGCCCTTTTTGTAGTGGCTAGAAACTGGAAACTGAATAGATGCCCATCAATTGGAGAGTGGCTGAATGAATTATGGTATATGAATGTTATGGAATATTATTGTTCTGTAAGAAACGACCAGCAGGACAATTTCAGAGAGGCCTGGAGAGACTTGCATGAACTGATGCTGCGTGAAATGTGCAGAACCAGGAAATCATTATACACAGCAACAACAATATTACATGATCATTAATTATGATGGACATGTCTCTCTGCAACAAAGAATTGTCTCAAACCAGTTTCAATTGTTCACTGAAGAAAACCATATACACCCAGAGAGAGGAATATGAAATATCGACTGCAACATAACATTTTCATGCTCTCTACTGAGGTTTGCTTGCATTGTGTTTCCTTTCTCTGATTTTCTTTATTTTCTTGTAGATAAGATTTTTCTTGCACACCTTGTCAAGTATTTCAACATTATTAACATGTAGTGGACTTCCTTCCATCTAGGGGAGGGGAGGGGGCTGGGGGTAAAATTTGTAATGGAAAGCTTTGTAAAGATCAATGCTGGGGAACTACCCTTACATATGTTATATAAATAAAAAGCTTTAATAAAAAAAAAAGAAAAAAAAGAAAATCTATTACACTTTCTTTACAACAACAATATTTTAAGATATTGCTTCCTCCTTTCAAAAATATCAGATATGCCTCTTTCAACTTCTATCCATTCCTCCTTGTTATGCTCTCTTAAGCCAAGCAGAATGAGAACTGGATTTCAGTATCAATGTTCATTTTAGTCCAGGAGTTCTCAATTTATGGCCATGGTGTCAAGGGATCTTTGAACTTGGATGGGAAAACAAAAAATTACACCTTTATTTTCACTAATTTCTAACTGAATTTTAATTGTTTTTTCCATCATAATTTTAAAGAACCAACGCATAATCCCAAGAAGGTATCCATAGGCTTCCATAGATTGCCAGAGTTCTGTGATACAACAAAAAATTAGAAATTTTTACATAGACAGTGTTCATTGTTATTGCCACTGTTTTATGCTTAAGATAGACTAAACATAAAGTGTCCATGAATGGTGTAGCATATGGTTAACCCTGGATTCTAGAAAACCTATTTTCAAAATCTGCCTCATATATTCAATACCTATATGAGTACAGCCAAGTCACTGTGCCAGGAAAACTTCTAATTACTTAAAGTGACAGATTGTCTGTGCTGAAAGTTTCCTACTTCCATATGATCACATCTCCAGAGGAAAGGGAAAATTAGGTAGAATCTTTGCTCAGAAGCCATAGCATTATATAGAATTTGCATCCATATTTTAACGTCCAAATTAAATGTGATATCCACAATGTTTTTCTTCATTAATCTGATCAGTAACAAAACCTCCCTTCATTTATTATGTAACATTTTATTTTTTTAATGTTTTAATAGATTGGCTTTGTGCTATTTTTTCATCATAAATAACAATATTTTCAGGGTACAGTGAAAATAGGAGGAAAACTGGATCCAGAGAACTTGTGTTCAATCCAATAACTGGCACTCACTGCCTGTGTGATTTTGAAAAAGTCACTTAAAATCCTTTAGTCTCAAGAGTCTTTTTTGGTATAATGAGTAGGTTGCATTATACATCATGTGCAAGCCCTTCCAGTTCTAAACCTATGGAGCTTGATTCTATACGGGACTAGACTATAAATTGCACAGAGACAAGGATTGTGTGCTTCTTCCATCATTCATTACAGTTCTCTTAAGCAATACTTTCTTAAAATAAAAGTTTGCTGATTGATTGATATATGAACTCTTCCATATTCTTGTTTCACCCTGTGACTATAAGTCTGATCATCCATTTATTTTAGTCTTCCCTTTAGTAAACATTGAACTAAATCTTTGTTGCCTTTTCTTCTATCATTGCTTTATAGGTGCAAGTTCCTTCCCCATTCTTCTACTAAAAGTCATTAGGAGACATGGAAGATTGATGTGATCATTGCTGAACTGTTGGGAGATGATTCCACATCCATATAGAGTTTGGATGGAGGACATTGTTGTTTCACAGCTGAGGAATTACACTTATTTTCTTGCTTGCAAAGGGAAGAACTTAGAATCCTAACAGGAAGTTGTGAAAACTTAAGTTTAATGTTAGGATATATACCCTAACAATTACTGTTATTGAGTCATGGGATAGGTTGTCTTAAGGTTCAATAGATTTTCTCTTCCTGGAGGTCTTTGAGAAAAGACTTGCTGACAATTTGTAGGTGGAATCCCTTTTGAGTTGAATTAGAATGGGCACTGACATGATTCCAGGCTCTGAGATTCTGGGATTCTGAGCACTGAGAAATCACAAACCAATAGAGTAAATATCAAAAAGAGCTTTTTATACAATTAAAAAGAGCATTTAAATTTCCTACTACAGTAATTGCTTTATGTCTCTTTGTATTAGACTATGTGATTTGTACTGTAATGCCACAACCAATTATTTGATCAGTTATTTTCAAATTATATTATTGATATTTGTCAATACCATGATATTTTGAATCTTAGGATTTAGAGATATAAGATATCATCTCATGCAACTCTCTAGCTTTTTTTTTAAATAAGCAAACTGAGATCCACAAATGGAGAGGAAATTGCTCAACAACACATTAGAGAATTGGGATTTCAAACCAGGTGATCTGACTCTAAATTCATCCCTCTTTGTTGTATGCCACATTAATTCTTTGACAGTTTAAATACAAACTTTTTCCCCCATAATCAAAGGATCTATTGGTGGTTTATTTACTCTTAATAAAGAAAGCAGAAGGGAAGGGCAAGATAATATTACTGTTTAACATCTTTCAAGGCTAAAAGTAGCTGGAACAAATCAAAGGGATAGAAACAGAAGTTATTCTGGTATGCTAAATAATGAACTCAGTGGGAATGTTACAGACAGATGACATGCAGAACTCTTAATGAGGTCATAAAATAAAGTCCAAATAAGTGCATACAGGTGAAAAATGAAGAAATGATCATCTGTAAGACTTTTCCTTACCCATAGAAATACTTCAATTTAATTTCTTGGCTAGATGCCTTCTAACAATGTAACTAAAGCCATACACCTTCCTGTTTTATGCCTTACTTGATATTTATATGAAAGGATTATTTCTATCCTAAATTTCAAGGAATATGGCATGATTTTGATGTATGAATGAGAGAAATTTAGATGGATAAGCATCCTAAAGTAATGTTTTGCCATACTAAATCATATCTTTTTTCATGATCAGCAATAAACATAATTTGATGACCTTCTTCATACTTCTCTGTCAATTGAAATATGATAAAGATGTGATTCATTATTAAATATTAATACTGCCTGTCCCCTTCCTACTCGGGGATATCTTCAATCTATGTGTGTATGTGACTGAAATGAAAAATTTGTATAGGGAAGAGAAAAAATACATAGTTAAGGAGTTGTTGATGTTTCCTTTCATGTTTTTTTTGGTATTAGTAAGGTTTGACATTTTTCCCCTCACAAATTTGATATTTTCTTTACTTATATATACTGTGCATAGTAATTCTTCAGTACTCTTATAATTATGTCTCCTTCAGTAGGAACCTCTTCTCTATGTATTTAATCTAATCTATTTTCTTTATTGTCTATAGATCCATTTCTAAAACCCCCACAAGTATATCGGACTGTGATGTTAGCATCCAAGAGTGGTTCTACTTTCCTTGTTAGTGAAAATAGTTTGTTTTAAAAGTCTTGGTAAATTTTCTTTAAATATCCATTTTGGGGAATTAATTAACAAAATTATAATAATTAAAATACTATTTCACACTTAAGTAAAGCATTCACTATATTTACCTCTTCACAATCCTATGAACTTGACATTATTATCTCAATTTTACAGAAATGGACACCAAGTCTTAGTGAGACTAAGTCATTTGACCATAGTCACATAGTCAACAAATGTTGAAGATGCAACTTAAATCTAGGCTTTCTTAAGTCCAGTGCTGCCTTTCTAGCATGACAATTTCCAAACCCATCCCATGAAATCAAGGATGGAGGAAATAAAAAGAATAAGATACAAATTGTTAGACTAGAACAATGATTTGAAATTTAATTTTGTTACCCTAGCATATACAAAAGAGGTTCTATGAATTTCCTTTTAAATTATTAGAACAAAAAGTAAGCTTAATTTATTTTAACTTAAGCAAGTAAATCTTTCCAATACAAATATGGGATCAATTAATGAACTGTTATCTGAAGTATAGCTAAACTAAATTTACAAAGTTCTATCACTAGCTTGATTTATTTTTTATCCCCAGAACTCATAGTAAGTTATAGACGTGTTGTTATATGGAGATTGGTAGAGGAAATACTTATAGCCCAATGAAAATATAGATATTTAAAATACTACCTGTTTCCCTACAACATATTTAACTGGAGAAGAATATGTGGAATTTATGGATGAAATAGGTGATGAGTGCCTGATCTTCAGAAAGTGTAAGGATCACTGATAAAAAAGAAAACTCTCACAAAAAATAGCAATGACATTTTAGAACACAGATGTCAAATAAA
Organism: Myrmecobius fasciatus; assembly: GCA_023553655.1. NCBI lineage: Eukaryota > Metazoa > Chordata > Mammalia > Dasyuromorphia > Myrmecobiidae > Myrmecobius > Myrmecobius fasciatus. Next base: position 8,084 of record JAJPUD010016999.1, read on the forward strand.
TCAAGAATCTTTGTCATAGCCAAATAATGACTTTCCTGAAATGGAATCCTTAGCAAGAATGCAAAATAGATGTGTACTGAACTCAGGAAACATTTTTTTTAGTTTAAAAATATTCCTTTTTTAAAACTTCTTTTCCCTTTTCTCTGTCCTTCATTTCCTCCTTCTTCCTAGCCTTCCTTTCTTTTTTTGCCTTCCATTCACCCATCTTAGTGGTTCTTCATTGTCAGTGAGAAGTTATCTACACTGTTCAGTGAAAGGAGGAAGCATATAAAAAGGTCTTTCTGCAGAAGATGCACTACATTTAACTACTAGCTACTAATACTCTCCCATTTTAATACTGTTTTTCCAACTTTCTATATTTTATATGCCTTGTATTTTGCATTTTGTTTCCTTAATTCAAATATGAATTCCTTTTTAAAGACAAAAGAATTTTTTTTACCTTTCTTTGTATCTCCAAATCTTTGCACAATGATTGGCACATAGTAAGTGCTTAATAAATAGCTTTTTGACTATAAGAATTCCACATCTACACTCTTCATTTCATCAGAGTGCTATTGTATTGCTGTGCGAAATGTAGTACTAGCTATTCTCAAACCATGTCTTGCATCCATATATTCCTACAGATCATATACCCCATTCCATAATTCAAATTGTTAATAAGAAAGGACTTCAGAAAGAAATTACCTACTGATGTATTGTATATTGTCAAAGTCACTGGCAAATATTTCCCAATGAGCTCTTCTGTACCATATGTCAAGTAAAGAAACAATTTTAGATTTTGGCATCAGTTCATCTCAGCTAAATTGCTAATACCCAACTCTTCAATTTTCTATCTATTAGATGGATTTATTTAGTTCTAAGGTGAGATGTAAACAAAGTGAAAAACATTTTCTTAAATAATCACTTTGTGAAATTAATCACAACCACAAAAATTAAATGTATAGAGAACACAAATCCTCTAGTCAACCTTCTCTTTGATCCTCTGGATGAGAAAAAATTTATTTTGAAACAATTATGTTAACAATGTACTTAGCTTCCTTAAATATTAGATAGGACATCAAAAGAAATTTTACAGTGTTAGGAGAAAATTTGTTTTAGTATCTCTATCATTTTATGTTAAGTTCAAGATGTATAAGAGTGTGTAAACATATCTATTATATAGTTATCTCCATGTAGATAAATACTGTACTGAACTAGTTATAAGAAACTGAAAGGGGCATATACCATCATAGGGCAGTCTGTAGTCTTAGCATAAAAATAATGTTTATGCATATCTAATAAAATAGTCCATTTGCACATTTTTTGTTGTGCTTTCCAAATCTCATCAAATTATATGAGGTCCAAATCTGCTGTAGGAATTTTTGTGTTTTGTTTTTATAGCTATTGTTCTACTTCTTTGTTTGTTTCTGATGGGAGAGCTCATGGAGAGAGGATAAGGTCTTGAGTCTCTCCCTAAATAAGGAGGCCTCCAACAGAGTTCAATGAAAAGAACAGTAGATGGCAACGTCAGAAGGCAAGGGATGAAATCTTAATTCTATCCATTATTATATATTTGACCTTAATCAAGTCACTTCAGTTCTTTGTTCCTTAGCTGTAAACTAAAAGGGTTGGGTTGGCTGATGTGATTGGCAACTTTCAACTCAAAATATGTCATTGTTTGGTCATTTATACTTTTCTCTACATGTTCACCTGTTGAATTACTTCAAGTAACATCCAAAATCCTACTTTATTTTAGAAGGTTTTTTTCCCCTATCCCCTTTAATGTCAGTGTCTTCTCCTCTGAGATCATCTTTAACTGTCTATATCTTATTTGTAAATAATTTTGTATATTGTCTTCTCCATTAGACACAAAATATGCTTTTTTTGTGTTGCTTTATATGGCCAATGTTTTGTAGAATACCTCTCACAAACTAGACATTTAACAAATGTTTGTTGATTTGATTAAATAGCTGAAAAAATAGATAATATATTTTCCAGGTTGCAAAGCAAATATTTAAATTCACTTTTTTTTTAATTTCAGTGAAGTCATTATTGCTAGTTCAATGTGTATCAGCCACTAGTAAAAGTCCCTGCCAGGATATAGATGAAAATCTTGATGAATCTCAATCTTTCCCATGTATATTCATTTAAAACAGCTTGCTTGTTGTAATCCATAGTTGCCTTTGTTTGATGTTCAGAATGTGAGAGCAATTCATATCTGGAAAGTCTCCATCTTTTCAATTGCTAGTTGTCTTTGATCAATAGAATTGCCTACTATATACACATGCATAGATTGACTTAAATGAAGCCTCTTAATAAAAACAAAGGGCCTACAAATCTGATTGTAACAAAATGAAAAGGGAAAATTCTATTAAGCAGAATGGCATTGTAAATAGTCTATCCATTTTCATTACATGTAGGAGAAAGTACTTTTATCAAAGACAATAGGTAGGGGGAAATCAGTTAGGAAGAAATTTCATAAAAGAATTGTTTGGTGTTGTCAAAAAGTGGTTATGCTGTTGTTATTGATTATCTTAGTCCCAAATCCATTCTATCAATTTGTGTGATTTAATTTGCATTGGTGTTATGTATCAGCTGCTTACATGGTAATACAATTTTGGTTATGCAATTTTAAGTTACAAAGGTAACTGCAAAAACCAAAATAGAATTTAAATCACAGTTACCTGCCCAAGGAGCGAGTCTGTCCAAAGGTTTATTGGCACTTAAGATCAACCAAATTCAAAAATACACTACCTAAATTTAAAAAATTACATACTGAGTTTGACCAATAATCCATTGAGTTCAAGATATTATAGCAATGGCAAGATGAGATATTTTTGTTTTTTTTGTTTTTAATTTGTTTTAATAGTAGATTTTTTTATTTTTTTAAAATATATGCAAAGATACTTTTCAACATTCACTTCGGCAAAACCTCATTCCAAGATAATATAGTAGTGGCAAGATGAGATATTTTGGTTTTTAAATTTTTTAAATAGTAGTTTTTTAATTTTCAAAATATATGCAAAGATATTTTTCAACATTCACCTTTTCAAAACCTCATGTTCCAAATTTTTTCCACTCCCCTAGACAGCAAGTAATGCAATATATGTTCAATATGTGCAATTCCTCTATATTTCCACATTAATCATGCTGTGCAAGAAAAAAATCACATCAAAAAGGAAAAAAAAAAAGAAAAAAAAAGTAAGCCATTAACAACAAAATAGGTAAAAAAAAAAATATGTTGTGATCTACATTCAGTACCAACAGTTCTCTCTCTAGATGCAAATTGCTCTCTCCATCACAAGTCTGTTGGAATTGGCCTAACATACTTCACTGTTGAAAAGAGCCATGTCCAAGATGAGATATTTTATAAGAAGAAATGGCACCTCATGACATTTATCTTAAAAAGGCAGCAACATATATGTCTCAAAAATCTCAAATTTCCTTTCATAATCTGTTATGACTTGCTGAGACATACTCTTCTTAGTTTCACTTATGTTTTCTACTTTGTTTTCTTGACTAACCAAAAATATTGCATTAGCAACCTAAAAATCTCTTGTTCAGGCTATAAATTTTCTCACAAATATGATTCTAATGCATGTGAGTTTGGTGACCATATTCTGTTTTTTTTAAATCTGTATTTTTGTGTTTTCATGTCTAGCTTTAGGCTGTCAGACAGAAAACAGTTGTCTTTGAGGTATGATTTTATGGCCTCTAAAAGGATTGTAAGATCAAAAATAGCCCATTTTTCCTTGGTTATTAAAATTTTCACTACTGGAGATATTTTTAGGTTGAAATATAATTATAAGAATAGATAAGGATAATGGACCAAATATATGATTTCTTGATATAAAGGAATTGCTAATTAATTTATTCAATTAAATTCTCCTGGAAGAAAAAAAAGAAATATATACCCATTTTTATACTATTTACTATGCTACTATTTATTGTGCTAACTAGAAAGGTGAAGTTCAAGGGGACAGAAAATATACAATTTCAAAATAATAGAGAATTTTCTCTGTTATTTATATTTTTAGAATTGTCTAAGTCATTGATAGGTTAAGACACATTCAGGGACAGGAATGGACCTAGGACTAGGGTTATTTCTGCCTCAGGGGATTCTCTTTATTATGTTATATTTCATTTCAAGAGAACTTTTGTAAGATATAGATATCTTTTGTAAGATTCTCTATATTGGAGGATTTGTTATTTTTGTTTTTAATTAAATTAAAGCTTTCAGTTATTGGCATAGCTGTGCCGGAGACAAGGATTTTATAGGCATCAATGCTGTAATCTACTAGAAAAACCTTTGTAATTGTTCAGAAATTCTGGATTGTAGTGTCTCCAATACTTCCGAGCTGTGTTACCTGGATAGCTCATTTAGTTATTCTGAGACTCAATTTTGCTGTTTCTAATAGTGGGGGCAACAATCCCTGCCCTGCCTATTTCTAAGGGAAAAAAATAACTAGAAGAGAACTTCAAATCTAACAATCTATGTAGCTGACAGCAATTTCTGAGTAAAAACTACTATGAAAATACTTTATAGATCCAGTTCTTTGTTGATAGTTTTATTTTACTTACTATCTCCCAAAACTTGTACACCATCAATCATCTCAGGAACAGTACATTACTTTGTACGTTACACTTTGTATTTTGAATTGGAGACTAATACTTGACAATCTAAAACCAGACAAAGGGATTAACTTGCTGTAAAACAAATAAAATACAAACAAGAACCTCTCAACATAAGAAAGGAGGGCACAAAAGTCAAGATTAATTGAGACAGCCAAAACTTGTATTTAGTCCATTGCTAGAACATGAATTTTCTATCCTTAAAATAAATCAGTGTGAGATACCACTATACACCTGTCAGATTGGCTAAGATGATAGGAAAAGAAAATGATGAATATTGGAGGAGATGTGGGAAAACGGGGACACTGATACATTGTTGTTGGAACTGTGAACTGATCCAACTATTCTGGAGAGCAATTTGGAACTATGCTCAAAAAGATATCAAACTGTGCATACCCTTTGACCCAGCAGTGTTTCTATTGGGCTTATATCCCAAAGAGATCTTAGAAGAGGGAAAGGGCCCCACATGTGCAAGAATGTTTGTGGCAGCTCTTTTTGTAGTGGATAGAAAGTGGAAACTGAATGGATGCCCATCAATTGGAGAGTGGCTGAATAAATTATGGTATATGAATGTTATGGAATATTATTGCTCTATAAGAAACGACCAGCAGGACAATTTCAGAGAGGCCTGGAGAGACTTGCATGAACTGATGCTGAGTGAAATGAGCAGAACCAGGAGATCATTATATACAGCAACAACAAGACTATATGATGATAAATTCTGATGGACATGACTCTCTTCAGCAATGAAATGTTTCAAACCAGTTCCAATTGGTCAGTGGAGAAAGCCAAATACACCCAGAGAGAGGGATATGAAATGTGGACTACAACATAACATTTTCATGCTCTCTACTGATGTTTTCTTGCATTGTGTTTCCTTTCTCTGATTTTTTTTCTTGTAGATACGATTTTTCTTGCACAACAATGATGTGTGGAAATATGTATACATATATTCGATTTATCATGTATTTTAACATAATTAACATGTAGTGGATTTCCTGCAATGTAGGGGAGGGAAGGGGAGTAGGAGGGGAAGAAATTTGTAACATAAAGCTTTGTAAGGATTAATGTTGAAGATTTACCCATACATATGTTTTGCAAATAAAAAGTTTTTATTTTTTATTTTATTTTATTTTATTTTTGCTTTTTGCTGAGGCAATTGGGGTTAAGTGACTTGCCCGGGGTCACACAGCTAGGGAGTGTTCAGGGTATAAGACCAGATTTGAACTCAGATCCTGCTGACTTAAAGGCTGGTACTCTATCCACTGCGCCACCTAGCTGCCCCGCAAATAAAAAAGTTTTAATAAAAAAATAAAATAAAATAAATCAGTTTGAAAATAATTTTCAAAATAGTCTGGTGTTCCATTTTTGGAAAAGTAATTTAAATCCTATGTGCTCCTTTTTCCTTATTTGGAAAATTTACTTATAATTCACGTTGGTTTTTGTTGTTTGTTCTTCATTCTGGAAGAGGACCATAACATTAGGGAGGTGATCCCATGGTTACCTGCCTCACTTTCCCCTCCAGAGCCATCTGGGTCCAGTGGCCAGCCTGGAGATGATCCTGTATTAAGTAGGAGTTCTTGGTCTTTTTAAGCTCAGGTCTTCAACAGGTCCCCTATCTCTTAATCCCGCTGTAAGGAATGGGCTTTGTGGACCTCAATGCCCCATAATGAGCCAGTTATTCTGTTTCTTGTTTTTGCTGCTACTATTGCTATTATGGTTTCTATAATTATTGTTCCAGAACTGTTTCAAGTGCAATATTTCTGGTGCTATAAGATACCTTTGCTATGACATGGAATGATTAAAGAAATATGCTACAGGGGATTCAACCACGAGTGTGCTAGCTCAATTGTAAATCTAGCAAGAGAGTTATTTTAACCCCCATAAAAATAGAATTCTTATAGCCCTTTTAGATTTATGAAATGTTCACATATGTTTTACTATATAGGGGTAACTAGATGGCAGAGGAGATAGAGTGCTGAGCCCAAAGTCAGGGAAAACCTGAATTTCAAATCCAGCATTAGGTATATACTAGTTGTGTGAGCCTGGACAAATCATTCAAACTCTGTCTCAGCCACAAAACGAGGCTAATAACAACACCTTCCTCCCACGATTCTCATAAGGATTAAATGAGATTATATTTAAAAAGCATTTAGCACAGTGCCTGACCCAAAGAAAGCACTGTTTAAAGGCTAATTACTGTTATTATTATTTAGTTATTAGTATTTAGCTATTATTATTCAGTTAGGATTTTGGGAAAGATGAGATCTCATCAATCTAGGAATTCCTTCAAACTATGCATATAACCATTCCTTACCTCCTCATCTGGTGGATATACAGAATGATTTTTTCATATTTTCCCATTTAACATCCATAGAAAATATGAGCAACAACTGTTCTGGAAGCATTTCCCCCTGCATTGTATGGTTGTTGTTGTTATTTTATTATTTTTAGAAGCTAATATATTCCTTCAGGCTCTCCATCTACAACTTCTAGAGTTTTTCATTCTCACTGTATGACCATTTCATCCACTTTCCTTGATTGATTTACCTTTGGTGAAATGCTTGACACACTAATTAGCAGAGTAGTTTAGTGAATAGAAAACTGCACTCGAAATCAAAAACACTTAATTTCAAATAGCAAATTTCCCCAAGTTGAGTAACTTTGAGTAACACAGCTAACTTTACTCAGTCTTTCTCAGTCTCAGTTTCCTCATCTATAATAGCACTTATATTATGGGGCTCTTGTAAGGTACAAATGAAATAATTTCAGTAAAGTGCTTTGCAAACCTTAGAGCTCTATGTAAAAAACATGTTAGTAGTAAAGATGATGATGATAATGACGATGATGATGATGATGATGATGATGATGATGATGATGATGATGAATGATGATGTGATACATGGAATTTTATGAGCTCCCTCCGTGGACTTCATGTAATACTTTGTTTTATACTTCTTGAAAATGCGTGTTGTAGCAATCTATGTGAGCATTTTATGATTTCTGAATATAAACTTCATTTCAAGCAAATATGATATTATTATAGAATGTTGCAGCCTATACCCAAACCACTTGAATATTTTTATTCCTACTTAGTGGGGAAAGATGAAAAACAAAATAAAAAACTAAAGCCTTTTTTCTTCCCTACAACAACATAACTTTCTGTACTCAAATTCATACAAAAGGCATGTGTGGATACATACATACATACATATATATATATATATACATATATATATATAGAGAGAGAGAGAGAGAGAGATTTAGATATCTATCTATATATCTATCTATATATATATATTTAGATATGTATGTCTATAACTATGTATATTCACATAATGTGTATATATGCATACATATTTACATATGGTATGTGCTTAAACTTCTACAAAAGATTAAAAGCAGTATATTCTGTTCCCTGTAACAAAAATCAAACCTTAGCAACAGCAGTTATTTGATTTCTACTCTTTAAAAATTATTTTATTTAAGTATAATATTTCCCACAAATAACTAGAATACCAATATTTCGAATTTACTACAGGGAGCTCTGAGAAATAATAAAACTTCAAGAAAACAGCTTGAACTAGCTTGAGCTGATTGTTAAATTTTCAGTAAGAGTATTTATACCTCGAAATCAACAAATGCTACAAAACAAGTCAATTTATTGTTTTGTCATTTTCTATACTTAAGAAAGTGATTGAGAAAATGTGTTCAAATTAAATGATAAGATGATTTAAGTAGGTTTTGGAGAAAACCAATGATTAAATATTTAATAGCATAGCTCTGAATTTAAGTAAAAAAAAAGCTCATTATTATCATATCATGTATTTAGAACCACAAATTACCTTACTGATATTTAAAGTAAAAGAAACTGATTCCCAGAAAAGTTAAATGACTTACTTAAGATCACATAATGTTCACACAAAATTGAACACAGATTCTCTAACTCTAAATCTAGCATGTTTTCCACCATATCACATTGCCTTTCCATTAGCCGATATGCTTTTTATTCTGACTTTCTATATTTTCTATGTACTCTTTAATGCTACAGGTTCACACTCATTAGAGTAAAGAAAAGTTAACTCGAAACAAACATTATTATGTTTTATTAGATGTCAAACTCTGAGTGCAGAAAAATTTTTGCCTCTTTTTGTATCCTCAACACTTACTTATGTACCTTGCACATAGTAGACACTTAATAATTGTTTATTAAATGAATGAATGAATTATGATCTCATTGGGTTTCAGAAAAGTGAAGGGAATATTCTGTTTATTTGCTTGTCTTTATTTTTCTTTGCTTTTTCAGTCATCACAATTACTCTATAAATCCCAGCAACTATATTTTTACAGTTGGGGATCCCATGAACCCAATCACCCTGAACTCCCAGAAGATAAAGAGTCTGCTTTACGTCCCTTCAAGCAAATAACATGTTCAATCGGTTTGCTAGCTGGATCCTCCTCTCATATATCTGAATGTTTCCCTAGGACTTGCAGCTTTGTTTTGTTTTGTTTCTTTTTCTTAAACCAATTATACTCAACAGCTTTCTACCTTCTTAGACATTTAACTTTTTTTTTCATACTGTGTCCTGTTTTGTGTTGAAGGAATCTATTATAATTGATAAGTTGGTTAATATTATGAAACACACCCTGTGGGTTTGATAAATATTAATTGATGCTGTTGATTCTGTTGGTCTCATTCCCTTTCCCTGAGGTTGCTATTGTCCTTACTTGAGTCTCCAGGCAGCTCTGACTCAGTTCAGCTCAACCCTCATTAATTTACACTCTGAGAAGTTTAGTGAGAATTGCAATTTTAAAAAGGAAATAGCCAGTTATCTTTGTGAGAAGCTTCATTCTTCCTAGGGTACAATCTGCACTACTTGTGAGTACTTAAGAAATTCCCTCTGGGATTATAATCAGGTATAATAATGATGATTATCATATACTACCCTTCTTTCACAAAAATGATGCTATCAATGCACCATAAAAAGGACATGCTCTTGGATTGTTTTTTCCAGGAGTGGCAATGAATTCATGCTTATCTATTTTCTTTTGCCCAGCTTCCTTTGTCACAAATAGGACAAATCTGCAGGAGAACTATTAAGGATGAGAGCCATAGTCATCTCTTATAGAATAAAACAAAGCTAATTAATTATCGTGGCTGGGGATTAAGTAATATGACCTTAAGCTTATTTGCAAAATGGCCAATTAGTGATGAAGAGATCACTGATTTTACACACATTAAGTTTGTGTATGAAAATTTAGCATTTTATTTTTATAAAACATCTGTGCCTACAATACAATTAGATATTGCTCAAATCTGATTTACATGGCTCTCTTCAACAATGAGATGATTCAGGCCAGTGATGAAGAAAGCCATCTACTCCCAAGGAGAGGACTGTGGGAACTGAGTGTGTTTTGTAACATAGCATTTTTACACTTTTTGTTGTTGTATGCTTGCATTTTATTTTCTTTCTCATTTTTTCTGGTTTGATTTGATTTTTCTTAAACAGCAAGATAATTGTATTAATATTAGGCATATATTGGATTTAACATATGTTTCTACCACTTTAATATACTGAATTACTTGCCATCTAGGGAAGAGGTGGGGGAAGGAGGGGAAAGTTGGAACACAAGGTTTTGCAAAGATTGATGTTGAAGAGTTATCCACACATCTGTTTTGAAAAATAAAATGCTTTAATAAAGGAAAAATTCCTCTTTACCTTTGTTTGTCCTGTCCAATAATCCAGTAATCCCTCACAGGTTAGGGCATTCCTTCTGAAAGTTTGCATAGTACTTTGTTTCACATCAATCTAAAACACTCATCATACAATACTGTGTCTCATAGCTACCTGTGTTAGTATATTATACCTATAAATAAACTGTAAGCTTCAGGAGCTCATTGATTTTTTTCTTATTTGTGTACTGTCTTCTGTACCCAATACAATTAGTTCCAAATAAAATTAAGGCTTTCTCTGGCTTATTTTCTTTACTATTCTTTTCACTGAACCAACAAGGCAATGCAAAATATGTATTTATTCCTTTATTCATTCATTTGTTTATTTATTTTTATTCCTTCAGTTTTTGTTTATTTGTTTCTTTTTTATTTTTTCCCTATATTCCTAGAACTGTGGAAAAATAACTTCTGCTATTTGTAGGCACAGTGAACTTAATTATTGTATGATACCAGTAACATCTTCACAAATAACTTTTACCAATCTCTAGATCCACCAACATTCAGGGAAAAGGTTACTAGAAAAGAAATCAGGAGACGTGAATTTTAATATAAGTTCTGTCTCTATCTGTTTTGTGTGAATGTTGGAGAAATCACTTAAGGTCTCCAGGTCTGTTTGTGTAGAATGAGAATATTCTACTTCATGATCTCCTCATTTTACACAAAAGGAAACCAAATTCTGGAGATCACAAATGACTTGCCCAATGACTGTTCCTAAAAGTTTCTGTATCTATTATAATTGTCCACAAATATTTAATTATCATGCCTTATTTAATCTAACTATTCCCAATACATTGCTAAGAGCTAAAAGTCCAGAAAAATTCTATGTATCATCAAAGAAGTACCATAGTGTGATCATTCATCCTTCATTTTCAAAGAGGACCAAAATCATCATAGAGTAATAATGTGGACATGAACTGGATTTAATTGAGGTAAAGATGGATGAAGCCATCAACCTGACTCTTTCTTTCAGAGGTCTTATGACAAAAATTGAGACAACTGGTCTGGGATGCAGTGTATGACCTAAGTGCCTTTCATGTCTGACCAAGCTCTAGGTGCCCCAAGCACCTGCTTCAGCTGCCTTCCTGGCTATTGAAATATATATTCTTATCTGCCCATTCAGCTGGGGAAATCATCACATCCTCCACATTCAGCGATGGGCTCAAGATCTGTCAGTTATTCAATCTGTTTAGTCCATATCCTGAGATGGTTTTACCAGAATGTGGCTGCTGTAAATGATGTAGCTTCTTGGAGTCACAGGTGAGAATTGGGTGAAAGGTAGACATCAGAGGTAGATGAGAAGCACTGAAAAAAAGGTTTGACAAGCTCTCCTACCAGAGATGCTAGTTTGCTATGAATACCCTATACAGTCTAGCATGATGCAAGCAATAAGACACTTAACTTGGACTCAGAAAGACTAGATTGAAATCCCACTTTAGATATTTACCAAATATACAACTATAAATAAATCAATGTGCCTCTATTTCCTCATTTGTGAATTAAGGGCATTCAATGTTATGATTGCTAAGGTCTCTTCCACCTAAAAATCTTAATGATCTATGAAATTGAAAATTAATTCTTAATTCTATTTTATTAAGACTTTATTAAGGTATATTCAAAATTCCTCTTTACTCTTGCAAGTTTACTCAAATAACCTTAAGTCACTTGGATCATAATTCTATTCTTGTGACTTGTAGTTCCACATTATCTCATGAATTGTAACTTCACCTTTGACTTTTACTTCCACTCTTCTAACTATCCCCTCAACTACATTCTGGAGAAACATTCTTTTACAAATTTTAAACAAATACAAAATAGGAAAACAAACAAACAGCAACATTGTCCCATGCAAGCAAAGCATAAGTGATTATTCAAAATATGAAGCAATACATTTCCATTTCAAGAAATCCTCTGTAAGAAATACGACTATACATTTCTTTTAAATTGTCTTTGTTGTTTTTTGTTTTCTACTGTGCCCTTTTTACATCATTCTTTTTTCCTCTCCCTATCCCCATTCCCACAATAAGGCTACATACAATTAATCATGTATATACATACAAACATATGTGTGTACTATATATATATGTATATGTATGCATGTACATACACATAGACACACATATATAAACATATATATTGCACACATATAGAAATACACATATATAAATATCTAGATCAGACAGATATATTCATATGTACTTTCATATATATATCTATGTAAGACCATACTATGCTTGTTAGTCTTATTATTGTGAAGGTGGATAACATCTTCTTTCATAAGTGCAAGTCTTGTCATGTTTTTCTGATTGCACTAACTCATCTGTTCCTATACTACAGCAATATTCCAACTTTATAAGGCTGGTTATTTTAAATAGTCTAAAACAATATTGATTAATATATAATTGTATATAGAAGAAATTTCCTTAACCTAAAAGTCAAGCTGATGTAATCTAAGCTATTGTGGCAACTCCCAAATCTTACAAATCACATTTTTTTTGGTGTGATTAAAGGAAGTTCAGAAAGGTTATTTCAAATGTTGTCTTATCAAGATGATAAGAAAGCATTTTACTACTAGTCAATCAGAAGACACACTTTTGCTGTCATCTTGCTAATAACTATAAAAAGTCCTATCAGCTCTCACTCATGATCTATTGAGATCCCTTTGACCCACTGATTTGCAATTGCTAGATTTGCTAATAAATAGAATTTGTCTCTCATACAATTAACGTGATATTCAAAATGAAACAAAAAATTATAATCATTCCTTGGTAAAACAAACAAACAAATAAACTTGGTGATGATGATATTTAGATTACTGTCCTGAAGAGTACCACATGATTTAATAGATCCTAGAAAGATTTTGAATTGGGGGGAAAAAAAAAAGAAAGGATAAAAGAAAGGCTGGAATCAGAGAATAAAAACCTAGTTAGCACCCATTAGTCTATAAGGCAAAGGCTAAAAAAGGATATAATTAGTCGAAGAACATTTCAAGGAACATAGTAGAATTAACACAGACTTTTGCTATACCCTAATTAGAAGTAGGGTTTAGTACTTAAATCTCAAATAAAGTAAAATCAGAACAAGAAGTTACACTTTTCTTAGACATAAATAAGATGTTCATTACACTAAGAGGTAGTTCTGAAGGGTTAGGCCCTAGAAATTAACCCAGAAGTTTGAAAAACTATAATGGGTTGTGATTGAGATGATACTCTCAAGAGCAATAATTCTTGGGAACTCAGCTGGAGATAGCAACATGACTCTGATCCAGTACAGTGATGCTTCCACTCTTTTGTGTCCCTGCTTTGACCATTTTTCCCCATGAATATGGGCTAGTGATCTCAAATCTATTGTGTATAATCCATGCTTACATTAATGTTTATTTAATTTGATGGCATCTAAGCCCTATGCTCATTTGATCATTTATTTTCAAGGGCTCTGTGGCACTTATTTGTTTATTAAAGTGAATGATTTTTTTTCCAATTGTTACAAGTGAACTTAGGTTTAATGTCATATAATATGTAGTCACTTTATTAGTATAACGCAAACATTTACTTTCAGCAAATACACTGAAGTTCTCCACTAATTCAGGTTTCCAGGGAAACCAGAAGCAAATTAAAAAGAGAGAGATCAGATATGTTAAATTTCCATTAGAACTCTTCTGATTCCTGGTATGACCTAGAGTGTTTCATAGTACCTATTCAAGGTCATACTTTCAAAATAGTGGAAGTAGGATTACTGCTTTGGGCCTCTCATTCTGTAGTCTGCTTTTCTGTATATTGAGCCATACTACCTTCCAGCTGTTCAGTTGTTAACACATCCTACAAGAACAGTTGGTAACTCCCAATGGACAATTGTTACATGTCCAGAGCAATTAAAGCTAAAAATTGTTATCTATAGCAGGAAATTCATCCTGTATCCCTAGAGGCAATTGTCAGGAAGTGAGTTGAAATATTTATGGAAATCACCCTTAGGTTTTGCATTCAGGGAGCTGTTGGCCTGAATTAAAAAGGGAGATAAGATTATTATCAGACATTTTTGTTGGAACTTGGAAAAGTAATAATCATTACTTTCAAGCACTGAATACCCACTGAGTACAAAACAAGTTGTACAAGTGAATGCAGACCTTCTCTTCCATACTTACAGGTCACAATAGGGTTTTTTTCTTTAGGAATTATACCTTGTTTAATTTCCTTTTCTAATATTAATTCACTCATACTTACAGGCAACATCTTTTCCAAAGATACTATATTTCCAAGGATGACAAGCACACTAAGTGAATTGCTTTGTTATCTTAGACATGAATTGGTGGCCTATTTGATTCCCCATCCTGATTTTTAGAGTTACTTTGAAAAGGGAGCTTTCAGGAGCTTATTAATAGAGAAGACATCTCAAAATCTTCCAGAATAATTGAAAAGTGATATAAAAATAGAGCTGTGTTTTGTTTCCCCATTGAATGGAACAGGGACATAGATAACAGAAAAAGCAGAGACTTCTAACAAGATTTGCAATAAAAAGTTATTAATGATAGAACAATGGGGATATGAGCATATTGTTTAAATAAAGACATGCTCAAAAAGATGGATGAAAGAATGTGCAAGAGTATGAAGAAGTAAGAGTAAAATCAAAGATAGAATGGCTGATGAGAAGCAGATTATAGGAGAATGTAAATTCTTGAAATCAGAGATTTTCTTTTTGGAGGGATAGGGTGGATTTTGTAGCTTATGATGCCTTGCTTACAGTATTATATAAATGCTTTTAGGATAAGATTGAATTATATTATAGGTCTAGTCTAGTTATTCAATTAAATTTAACAAAATAATTATTAAGCCTTTAATATCTATAACACAAATGGATAAATGTCTGAACTTTGAAACGTGTTTTAAAATAGCATCATTCTTGCCTTCCAATGGTTTATACTTTAATGTGGTTGAAGAAAAAGGGGAAAATGCAGAAAAGTCATTGTAGGAAAATTGGGGAGAGGCTTTCAACTGGGAAGATGAACAAGAATTCAAAAAGAAGGTGTCATTTGAGCTGAACCTTGAAAGAACTGAAATAGTTTAACAGAGAAGATGCCAAAAGGACCATACCAATCAAACCACAAAGAAATTACTTCACAGAGCTTGAAAAAATAATAACAAAATCCATATGGAAGAACAAAAGGTAAAGGCTTTCAAGGGAATTAATAAGACATAATGCAAATGAAGCTGTAAAAGATTGAAAGTTATATTGTAAAGCAGTGGTCATCAAAACCATTTGGTACCTCCTAAGAAATAGAATAATGGCTGAATGGAATAGGTGAAATTCACAATTCAATTATTATAGTAATTAAGTGTTTGTTAAAACCAAAGCCTTCAGTTATGGGATAAAAACTCATTCTATGATGAACATTATGAGGAAAATTGAAATTAGCATGACAGAACCTAGGCATTGACTCACAACTAATACCCTATACCAAGATAATTTAGAAACTGGCTCATAATTTAGGTATAAAGAGTGATACTATAAGCAAATTAGAAGAGCAAAAGACAGTCTACCTCTCAGATCTATAAAGAAGGAAGGAATTGTGGCCAAAAAAGAATAACAGTATGTTATGGAATGCAAAACAGATAATTTCGATCATATCAAGTTTAAAGTTTATATAAACAAAACTAATGCAGACAAGATTAGAAGGGAAGCAGTAAACTGAGAAAATTCTTTTATATCCAAGGGTTCTGAGAAAGGTCTCATTTCTAAAATATATAGGGAACTGACTAAAATTAATAAGAATTTAAGCCATTCTCCTATTGATAAATGGTCAAATGATATGAATAGGCAAGTTATATATGAAGAAATTAAAAACATTTCTAGACATGAAAGAAATGTTTTAAATCACTATTGATCAGAGAAATGTAAACTAAAACAACTCTGAGGTAACACTACATACCTCTCAGATTGGCTAAAATGACAGGAAAAGATAATGATGAATGTTGGAGGGTATGTGAGAAAACTGAACACTAATACATTACTTGTGGAGTTGTGAACTGATCCAACCATTCTGTAGAACAATAGGGAACGATGGCCAAAGGGTTATCAAATTTTGCATACCCTTTGATCCAGCAGTGTCTCTACTGGGCCTGTATGTAAAAGAGATTATAAAGAAAAGGAAAGGACCCATATGTGCAAAAATGTTTCTGGCAGCCCTTTTTGTAGTGGCAAAAAACTGAAAACTGAGTAGATGTCCATCACTTGGAGTGACGATGAATATGTTATGCTATATGAATATTATGAAATATCATTGTTGTATAAGAGACCATCAAAAGGATGATTTCAGAAAAGCCTGGAAAGACTTACATGAAATAAGTCTAAGTGAGGTGAATAGAATCAAGAGAACACTGTACACAGCAACAACAAGATTACATGATGACCACTGTTCATGGATGTGGCTCTGCTCAACAGCAATGTGATGCAGAATAGTTCTAATGGTCTTGTGATGGAGAGAGCCATTTATACCCAGAGAAGACTGTGGGGATTGAGTGTGGATCACAATATAATATTTTAATTTTTTGTTGTTTTTGTTTGCTTGAATTTTTTCTTTCTCATTTTTATTTCCTTTTATATCTGAGGTTTTCTTGTATATCAGGTGGAATTGTAGAAATAGATATAAAATAATTGCACATGCTTATCATATATTGTATTAATCACCATCTAGGGGAGGGTAAAGAGAAGGGTGGAAGAAAAAACAATTTGGAAAACAAGGTTTTTCAAGGGTGAAGGTGGAAAAATATCTATATTATCTATTTTGAAAATAAAAAAGCTTTAAATAATTGTTTTTAAATTACCACATTTACTTTTAAATTTTTAGCAAGGGACTAAAATAGAAATCATGGAAGAGATTTCAATTTATTTGTGGTGGGAGAAATCCATAATTAATTACAGGGACCTTGTCATTCTCAGAATCAATCAAATGGAATAGAGATGATAAATGATACCTGATAAATCAAAAACAGTTGAATAGGTTCTTCTTGCTTACCTCAAAATCTAAAGTCTATGTGTTACAGTTGAATATCACAATATTTTGGACCAAATGTCAAACAGGTTTTTTTTTTTTTTTCCTCCAAAAAAAATCCTAATCTTAATTGGTCCTAGATATTTGGGTTCTATACAAAAGGAAACTTCCTTATACCCAAGATGTTGTTGGTCTTATAAACATCTCAAAAGATTGTGGGGCAGCTAGGTGGCACAGTGGTTAGAGCACCAGCCCTGAAGTCAGGAGGACCTGAGTTCAAATCTGGTCTCAGACACTTAACATTCCCTAGCTGTGTGACCCTGGGCAAGTTACTTCACCCCAATTGCATCAGCAAAAAGCAAAAAAAAAAAAAAAGATTGTGTACCACACCTTTAAGAAACAATCATTATAGAATAGATATTAAAGAAAGATATTAATTGTATGAGATGTATTAAAAATAACAACAAACCAAAAACATTTTTCTTATCTATTTTTATTTATAGAACATATGTGTAATTTTTCTTTATTGACCTTTTCAAAACTTTCTGTTCTAAATTTTTCCCTCCTTCCCCCACCCTCTCCCCTAGATGGCAGGTAGTCTAATACATGTTAAATATATTAAAATATATGATAAATCCAATATATGTATACATATTTCTACAGTTATCTTGCAACACAAGAAAAATCCTATCTAGAAAGAGAAAAAAAAAAAAAAACCTAAGAAGGAAAACAAAATGCAAGCAAACATCCACAGAAAGTGTTAAAATGCTATGTAGTGGTCCACAATCAGATCCCACAGGCTTCTCTCTGGTTGTATATGACTTTCTTCATCTCTGAACAATAGGAACTGGTTTGAATCATCTCATTATTGAAGAGAACCATGTCCCTCAGAATTGATCATCATATAGTCTTGTTGTTGCTGTATATAATGATCTCCTGGTTCTGCTCATTTCACTCAACATCAGTTCATATAGGTGTCTCCAGGCCTCTCTGAAATAAACTTGTTGGTCGTTTCTTATAGAACAATAATATTCCATGCCATTCATATGGCATAATTTATTCAGCCATTCTCCAATTGATGGGCATCCATTCAGCTTCCAGTTTCTAGCCACTACAAAAAGGGCTGCCACAAACATTTTTGCACACGTGGGTCCCTTTCCCATCTTTAAAATCTCTTTGGGATATAAACCCAGTAGAAACACTGCTGGGTCAAAGGGTAAGAACAATTTGATAACTTTTTGAGCATAGTTCTAGATTGCTCTCGAAAAGGTTTGCATCCATTCACACTTCCACCAACAATGTATCAGTGTTCCAGTTTTCCCACATCCCCTCCAACATTCGTCATTATCTTTTCCTGTCATCTTAGCCAATCTGATAGGTGTGTAATGGTATCTCAGAGGTGTCTTAATTTGCATTTCTCTAATCAATAGTGATTTGGAGCACCTTTTCATGTGACTAGAAATAGTTACAATTTCTTCATCTGAAAATTGTCTGCTCATATTCTTTGACCATTTATCAATTGAAGAATGGCACGAATTCTTATAAATTTGAGTTAATTCCCTATATATTTTAGAAATGAGGCCTTTCTCAGAACCTTTGAATGTGAAAATGTTTTCCCACTTTATTGCTTCCTTTCTAATCTTGTCTGCATTCATTTTGTTTGTACAAAATCTTTTTAACTTGATGTAATCAAAATTTATCTATTTTGTGATTAATAATGATCTCTAGTTCTTTTTTGGTAACAAATTTCTTCCTCCTTCACAGATCTGAGAGGTAAACTATCCTATGTTCTTCTAATTTGTTTATAATATTATTCTTTATGTGTAGATCATTAATCCATTTCTACCTTTTCTTGGTATATCATGTTAGGTGTGGGTCAATGCCTAGTTTCTTCCATACTAGTTTCCAATTTTCCCAGCAGGTTTTGTCAAATAGGGAGTTCTTATCCCAAAAGCTGGGCTCTTTGGGTTTATCAAACACTAGACTACTGTTGTCATTGACTATTTTGTCCAGTGAATCTAACCTATTCCACTGATCAACTAATCTGTTTCTTAGCCAGTACCAAATGGTTTTGATGACTGCTGTTTTATAATATAGTTTTAGATCTAATACAGCTAGACCACTTATATTTGCTTTTTTATTTATTAATTCCCTTGAAATTCTTGACCTTTTTTTCTTCCAGATGAATTTTGCTGTTATTTTTTCTAGGTCAGTAAAATAGTTTCTTGGGAATTTGATTGGTATAGCAGTAAATAAATAGATTAGGTAGTATTGCCATCTTTATTATAATTGCTTGACCTATCCAAGAGCACCACATAATGTTGCAATTTTTTTAGATCTGACTTTATTTGTATGAAAAGTGTTTTGTAGTTGTTTTCATATAGTTCCTGACTTTCCCTTGTCTGATATATTCCCAAATACTTAATACTATCGACAGTTGTTTTAAATGGAATTTCTCTTTGTATCGCTTTCTGTTGGATTTTGTTAGTTATGTATAAAATACTCATGACTTATGTGTATTTATTTTGTATCCTGCAACTATGCTAAAGTTGTGGATTATTTCTAATAGTTTTTAGTTGATTCTCTAGGGTTCTCTAAGTATACCATCATATAATCTGCAAAGAGAGATAATTTGGTTTCCTCATGACCTATTCTAATTTCTTTAATCTCTTTTTCTTTTTGCCAAAGCCAGCATTTTTAATACAATATTGAATAGTAATGGTGATAATGGGCAAGCTTGTTTTACCCCTGATCTTTTGGGGAATGGTTCCACTTTATCCTCATTACATATGATACTTGCTGATGGTTTTAAATAGATGCTACTGACTATTTTAAGGAAAAGTCCATTTATTGCTATACTCTCTAGTGTTTTTAAAAGGAGTAAGTATTTTATCAAATGCTTTTTCTGCATCTATTGAGATATTCATATGCTTTTTGCTAATTTGGCTATTGATATAGTCAATTATACTTATAGTTTTCTTAATAATGAACCATCCCCGAATTCCTTGTATAAGTCCTGCTCAGTCATGGTGTATTATCCTGGAGAAGACTTTCTGTAATCTCTTTGCTAATATTTTATTTAAGATTTTTGCATCAATATTCCCTAGGTCGATAATTTTCTTTCTCTGTTTTTATCCTACATGGATTAGGCATCAGTACCGTGTCTGTGTCATAAAAGGAATTTGGCAGGAGTCCTTCATTCCCTACTTTTTCAAATAGTTTATATAGTATTGGAGTTAATTTTTCTTTAAATGTTTGGTAGGGGGGACAGCTAGGTGGCACAGTGGATAAGCACCAGCCCTGAAGTCAGGAGGACCTGAGTTCAAATCTGGTCTCAGACACTTCCTAGTTGTGTGACCCTGGGCAAGTCACTTAACCTCAATTGCCTCAGCGAAAAGCAAAAAAAAACAAATGTTTGGTAGAATTCACATGTAAATCCATCCATCTGGTTCTGGGAATTTTTAGTTACAAAATTGATTAATGACGTTCTATTTTTTTTCTAAAATGGGGCTATTTAAGTAATTTATTTCCTTTTCTGTTAATCTGGGCAATTGATATTTTCATAGGTATTCCTTCATTTCACTTAGTTTATCAAATTTATTGGCATAAAGTTGGGCAAAGTAACTTCTAATTATTGCTCTAATTTCCTCTTTATTGTTGGAAAGTTCTCCCTTTTCATTTTTGACACTAACAATTTGATTTTCCTCTTTCTTTTTTCTAATAAAACCAACTAGAGATTTATTTATTTTGTTTTTTCATAAAATCAATTTTTAGTTTTATTAATTCAATAGTTTTTTATTCTCAATTTTACTAATCTCTCCTTATATTTTTAGAATTTCAAGTTTGGTATTTGATTGAGGACTTTTAATTTGTTCTTATTCTAGTTTTATTAGTTGCAAGCCCAATTCATTAATTTTCTCTTTCTCTATTTTATGCAAGTAAGCATTTGGAGATATAAAATTTTTGCTTATTACTACTTTGGCTGCATTCCCACAAATTTTGGTATGTTATCTCATTATTGTCATTCCTTTGGATGAAACTAGTAATTGTGTGTGTAATTTGCTGTTTCACCCATCCATTCTTTAGGATGAGATTATTTAGTTTCCAATTGGTTTTGGATCTATTTTCTCCTGGCCTTATATTGCATGTGATTTTTATACCGTCATGATCTGAAAAAATGCATTTATTATTTCCATGCTATACACTTGGCACATATATGTTTAGTATTGCTATTGCTTTGTTATCTATGGTAGCATTTAGTAAGATATAGTTTCCTTCCTTGCCTCTTTTAATTAGATCTATCTTTGCTTTTACTTTATCTGAGATCAGGATTGCTACCCCTGCCTTTTTTTTTGTTCACTTAAAGCATATTAGATTCTTCTCCAGTCCTTTACCTTCACTCTGTATGTGTCTCTATGCTTTAGATGTTTTTCTTGTAAACAGCACATTGTTGGATTCTGGCTTTTAATCCAGTCTGCTATCCAGTTCTGCTTTATAAGAGAGTTCATCCCAATCATATTCACAGTAAAAATAACTAATTCTGTATTTCCCGCCATCTTATTTACTCTAGGTTATGCTTTTCTCTTTCCTATCCCTGTTCCCTCATCCCCAATATTTTGTTTTTGATGACCACCTCCCTCAAACAGTCCTTCCCCTCTAGAGACACTTCTCTTTTTTGCACCTATCCCCTAATTCTTGTTTCCCTTCTATTATTCTTTCTTTTTCTTTTCCCCCTTTCCCTGTTATTTCCCTATAAGGTGAGACAAGTTTCTTTGTGATAACAAATATGCCCGTTATTCTCTCTTAGAGCCAAATCTGATGAGAGCAAGATGCACGCAATGTTCATCCCCCTCCTTTCTTTCCCTCAATTATAATAGGTTTTCATTGCCTCTTTGTGTGGTGTAATTTCCCTTATTTTACCTCCTTTTCCCTCTTTTTCCAGTGTGATCCCTTTTCTACCTCTAATTTCTTTTTCATATTATCATAATAAAATTAAATTATACCCATATTCTCTAAGTATACCCATAACCAAAATATAATTGTCAAGATTTTTTTTTCCTTTTTCCTTTTTAATGTTTCTCTTGAGTTCTATGTTTGGAGATTAAAAATTTTCTTCAGTTCTGGTACTTTCATTAGAATTAGATGAAATGTACCTATATCACTGAATATCCATCTTCTTTCCTGAAACATAATTCTCATTTTATCTGGATAGCTTCTTCTTGGCTGTAATCCAAGTTCTTTTGCTTTTCAGAATATCAGATTCCAGGTCCTAGTATCCTTTAAGGTTGAAGCTGCTAGGTCCTGGGTGATCCTCATTGTGGCTCTTTGGTATTTAAATTGTTTTATTTCTGGCTGCTTGCAAAATCTTTTCCTTGGTACAACAATTCTGAAATTTAGCCATGATATTCCTCGGGGATGTAATTTTGTTGTTCCTTAAAGGAGGTTATTAGTGGATTGTTTTGATGGCTACTTTACCTTCTGATTCTAAAATATCAGGGCAGTTTTCTTTTATGATTTCCTGGAAGATGATGTCTAGGTTCCTTTTTTTTTCATCATGGCTTTCAGGAAGCCCTATAATCCTTAGATTGTCTCTCCTAGATATATTTTCCAGGTCAGTTGTTTTTCCTGGGAGATATTTCATATTTTCTTTTATCTTTTCATTTTTTTTGTTTTTGTTTGACTGATTCTTGAAGTCTTGTTGAGTCATTCACTTCCATTTGTCCAAGTCTAATTTTTAAAGTCTTATTTTCTTCAGTTACTGCTTTTAGCTCCTTTTGCAGTTGACCCATTACATTTTTTTGCTCATTGCATTCTATTTCAATTTTTTTCCAATTTTTTTGCAATGATATCATTTCATTTCCTCAAATTTCTTCTAACTCTCTTTTGAGTTTCTTTATGTAATCTTCTTTGTTTATAAAGCTTTTTATTTACAAAACATATGAGTGACCTTTCAACATTGACCTTTAAAAAAAAAACAACAACTTTTTTTTTTCCCAAGGTTTTCCTTTCCTTCCCCCCACCCCCCCACCCCTAGATGACAGGTAATCTAATACATGCTAGATAGGATAAATTATATGACAAATACAATACATGTATACATATCTTTACAGTTATCTTACTGCACAAGAAACATCAGATCTAGAAAGAGAAGAAGAAAAAAACAACCTAAGAAGGAAAACAAAATGCATGGAAATATTCACAGAAAGCGTTAAAATGCTGTGTTGTGGTTCACTCTCAGTTCCCACAGGCCTCTCTCTGGATGTATATCACTATCTTCATCGCAGAACAACTGGTTTGAATCACATCATTGTTGAAGAGAACCATGTCCATTAAAATTGATCATCATATAGTCTTGTTGCTGTGTATAATGTTCTCCCGGTTCTGCTGATTTCACTCAGCATCAGTTCATGCAAGTCTCTCCAATCCTCTCTGAAATCCTCCTGTTGATCATTTCTTACGGAACAATAATATTCCATAACATTCATATACCATAATTTATTCAGCCATTCTCCAATTGATGGGCATCTTTTCAATTGCCAGTTTCTTGCCACTACAAAAAGGGCTGCCACAAACATTTTTACACATGTGGGTCCCTTTCCCTCCTTTAAAATCTCTTTGGGATATAGGCCCAGTAGAAACACTTCTGGGTCAAAGGGTATGCACTGTTTGATAACTTTTTGATCATAGCTTCAAATTGCTCTCCAGAATGGTTGGATCCGTTCACAGTTCCACCAACAATGTATCAGTGTCCCAGTTTTCCCACATCCCCTAAAACAGTTATCATTATTATTTCCTGTCATTTTAGCCAATCTTACAGGTGTTTAGTGGTATCTCAGAGTTGTCTTAATTTGCATTTCTCTGATCAATAGTGACTTGGAGCACCTTTCCATGTGACTGGAAATAGTTTCAATTTCTTCATCTGAAAATTGTCTGTTCATATCTTTTGACCATTTGTCAATTGGAGAATGGCTTGAATTCTTATATATTTGAGTCAATTCTCTATATATTTTAGAAATGAGGCCTTTATCAGAACCTTTGGATGTAAAAATATTTTCCCAGTTTACTGCTACCCTTCTAATCTTGTCTGCATT
>JAJPUD010017000.1:0-32499 GCA_023553655.1 Myrmecobius fasciatus
ATCTCTGAACAATGAACCAAGAAAAAAATTAGACATGGAGTAGCATTCCCAGAATCTTAGCATTGATTAGGATATAAGATCATAGAAGGAGAAGATGTGGAGTTAAATGAAACTTTACTGAATTGATTGCTCTCATTTTACAGATGGAGAAGTTGAGGAAGAATGTGATTACCTAAAGTCACAGTGGAATTAATAGAGACAGGATTCATATATAATTTCTTTGATTCTGAATCCAGGAGACTTTTCAATACACCCTGTTGCCTGTGAAGTGATTTATCACAGTAAATTACTTCATTATCTGCTGAGGTAGCTGGGTAGAACAAAGGGCAAAATGTTCATCCTGGAGTCAGGAAGATCTGCATTTAAACCTGGTTTCAGACAGCAATTAGCTGTGTTACTCTGGCCAACTCATTTAGTCTCTGTTTATTTCAGTTTCCTCGTGTGTGGAATGGAGATAATAATAGTGCCTACATCCCAGAGGTGTGATGCAGATTTGAGATATTACTTGTAAAGCATCTGGCACATAGTAGGTATTATAGAAATGTTGGCTATCATTTATCTATCATCATCATCATCATCAATAGTAATATAATAGAGATGCAAAGTAGAAATGAGAATAGTTATTAGGTTGATTTGATTCTGAGCCAAATTATACCTACATAAGTGTCAGAATGATTCCAGGGTCATGAGTTGCAAAGAAACTCAGCAGCCAGCTGATCCAACCCACATATGAAGGAAGAATGGCTAATTAGGGAGTTTATGTCCTCATCCACCCAGTAGCCCTTGGCATTCATGCTGGATGGCACTGTTGCATTCTCTGTGCACATTAGTGTTTCAGCCTGGGTTATCTTTTCTCTTTAGGCAATGTGGTATGAAGGCCAGCTTGAAAACGTGGTTTACAACTCATGAATTCCACAATTCTGTGATCCTTACTGTTTTTGCTACATTGCTTGCCTTAAAAGGTCCTATCCTTTGTAAGAAAGATGATAATAATCAGGATAACATCTCATAAACATAAAGCTTTTAGACAGTGCTACATTTGCAATAATACTATAAAATATTTTATTCTGAGATTTGTATTTAAGATATTGTGAGTTTTTCTTCCTATACTAAATCTAAACTTACAATTCCATTGACATACTTTCCTCCTAATATTCCTTTCACTAAAGGGAAATCGGCAACACATTTGTAGCATAGAGTTGTCAGCAGCATTGAGGGATTAAGTCACACAGTTCATATATATCAAAGAGAATAACCCTCATTTTTTTCTGATCTTAAGCCCATCTTTCTATTAACTATAACTTGATGCCTTCTTCCCTATCTTACAAAAAATAAACTTATGCAAAAATGATAAATGGCAGTGGTAAAGTCACACAGTTGATAAATATCCTAGTTAGGCCTCAAACCCAGTTCTTTTGACAGTTTTTCTGGTCTTCATTGTCCAACATTATGTGATATTATCCCAAGAACGGGATTGATTTAAAATTAAAGTTCTCTAGTTTATGACTTTCATTAATTGATTATTAATTGTGATACAGTGACCAAAATTATAAAACAACATGTTTGTTAAGTTAAATATTCCAGATAGAGATCTACCACATATCATGTTTTATTTTTGCTTGCTTTTATATTTCCATACACTAATGTATTTAGCTTCCAGTTCCATGTCTTCAACTGCCTTTGAGACATTTCCACTTGGATATTCCTGCATCATCTAAAATCAATATTTAAAATGTAATTAATCACTTTCAATGACAGTGTAACAAATATTTATTGAGTGCTTATTTGTACATGGCAATGCAATAATAAAGTAGGGTCTGTCAACAAGAAGCTTACGTTTTACAAAGGAGAAAAAACAATTTAAGAAGACAGGACATTTAAAAAATACTATGGAGAAGATTAACAAAACAGTTATAAAAGAGGTAGTCTAAAGCTGAGTACTTTAGGAAAATGGGTATCCTGAAAAACAGTTATGAAGGACTAAGCTTTAAGTGTAATGAATAACTTATGCAAATATACAGAGGTAGAAGAAAAAATAATTAATTAAGAAGAAAGTTAATTTTCATATGACTAGGGATTTAGTGTCAGAAAATATTTTTGAAATATAAAATATATGGGCAAAAATAACAATATTTGACAAATTATTCTACAGGGGAATTGTTAGGAGTGTGTGTTCCCATCCCACTGTACATGTATGATATAGTTTTCTTTAGTGTTAATAAAAAGACCTCTTGTTGTCTATGGCTTATGGAAGTTGCCACTTCCACCACTGCCCATGCCCACTTTTGGTGGGTAGCTTTCCCAAGTCCCTTTTACCTTACTGATAAACATTTTGTGCTAAAAGACAAAAACATTTGTCTTTAATGTTTCTACTCTGAGAGGTCCAGTGATCCTGTTGATTCAGGGGTCCTGCTTTGCTGGCACTGGGCCGGGACTAAGGTCAGGGCTGTCCCTGGGGCTGCACTGGCCTGGCCTGCACTGGTATTGCATGCTGGACTCCCACCCTAAAGCCACAGACCTTCTAAGTTGTCTTCAGCTAGAAAATGTCCTACTCTCTCTTTTCAGTGATCTGGTGCTCTAAAATTTGTCCAGAGTCATAATTTAAAGAAATTTGGAACAGTTCTGGGGAGAGGTTGGGCAAATTCCTGCCTTTACTTTACCATCTTGGCCCCAAAAAAGACTTGACAAATTATTAAATAAGGGTCTAGGTCTTTGAAATATTGGCTCTAATGAGTCAATAAAAAAAAAAACATTAATATGTATCTGCAACATGTCAAGAATTGTGATAAGTATTTGGGAAAATAAAGATTAAAATAAAAGAAATAGTCCTCCCTTAAACACCCTACAACCAACTTGATGAAACATCATGAACATATATAGGTATTTATTAGCAAAAGAGATAGAAGACAATTCTGGGAAAAGATGTTAGGACTTTCCTATTATTTGAGTGTAGAAGTACTGTGGTATTCAGGAAAGGCTTCATCCAGATGGTAGAACTTTGAGTTTTGGAGGGAATTGATTTTTTTTTGGAAGTAGAAGTAAGGAGGGATGACATTCCAAGTATGTGGACAAAGCTAGTTAAAAGGAGCAGAGATGGGAGATAAAATGTTATGCATGAGAAAGATTAAGACAATTTGGATGGAATGCACATATTTTCAAAAATAGTAATATGACTCTGAAGAGTATACTGTAATCAGGAAGACTAGAAAAGTAGGAAGGGAAAAGGTTGTTAAGGGTGTTAAATGCACCAAAGAAGGTTTTGTCTTTTATCCTATAGATTAGAGTTAGCCACTGGAATTTTTGAATACTTAAACTTTAGGAAATTCACTTTAATAGGTGTGTGGAGGAGCAAACAATCAGTTTCTTGGTCCCCAATTTTTAAGATACAGTGATGAAGTAGCACTTAGCAGTATGGAGGTATCAGTGTTCCTTATTTAAACAAAGAGAACTAGAGAGAGGAAAGAGAAAAAGGGAGGTTTCTCTCTAGGTATCAGAATCAATTAACACCTGTTAAGTTCTAGCTTTTTTTTAAGCTAAATAGCACATTTAGAGGTCTATATACGTTGGTGGTAAAAAAGACATCCTTGAAAAGGATTAAAAAGAAACGACTAGGCATCTATTACCTAGCAGACAATGTACTAAGCATTCAAGATTATTATCACATTGGTATCACTTCACACTTCTCAGATTGGCTAAAATGACAGGAAAAGATAATGATAAATGTTGGGGGAATATGGGAAAACTAAGAAACTTACACATTGTTGATGGAATTGTGAACTGATCAAACCATTCTGTAGAAAAATTTGACACTATGCCCAAAGGGCTGTAAAACCAGTGTTTCTGCTGTTCCTGCATTATAAAGAGATCATAAAAAAGGAAAAGGATCCATATTTGTAAAAGTGTTTGTTGCAGACCTTTTAGTAGTGGCAAGGAACTAGAAACTGAGTTGATGCCCATCACTTGGGGAGTGGCTGAATAGGTTATGTTATATTAATATAATAGAATATTATTTTTCTAAAAGAAACAATTAACAGGATAATTTCAGAAAACAACCTGGAGAATTTTACATGACCTGATGCTAAATGAAGTGAAATATGATGATCAACTGGGTTGGATTTGGTTCTTTTCAACAATAAGATGATTCAGGGAAATTTCAGTAGACGTGATGGAGAGAGCCATCTGCATCCAGAAAGAGGACTATGGGGACTGAATGTGGATCACAACATAGTATTTTCTCTTTTTTTGGTTATTTGCTTGCTTGTTTTGTTCTTTCTCCTTTTTTCCCCTTTTTGATCTGATTTTTCTTGTGCATCATGATAAATGTGGAAATATGTTTAGAATAATTGCACATGTTTAACCTATATTGGATTGCTTGTTGTGTAGGGGAGAAGAGGGGGAGGGAGGAGAAAAATTTATAACACAATATTTTGCAAGGGTGAATGTTGAAAATTATCTTTTCATGTATTTTGCAAAATAAAAAGCTGCTATTTAAAAAAAAATCTTATTTAATCCTTACAAGAACCTTGGGAGACTAGTGCTATTATTATGCTTATGTTACAGACAAAGAAACTGAAGAAACAGTTTAAGGGACTTGGCCATAGTCACAAAATTACTATATGTCTGTGGGCAGGATTTAAAACTAACATCTTCCTTACTTTAGGCTCAATGAAGATGAATAATATATGCCCTTTAGTAACTCTGCCACCATAAGGCTTGAGATCTCTAGGGGATATGAATCCTCCTTGATTGCTATTCTATATCAATGTTACAAGGATTATGTGCAAAAGATTCTTTTGACCTGTTAAACAAAACTTTAAATTTTATTTTTAAATTCTTCCGATGCTTTTGTTTTCTACACTTAATCACAAAATAATATATTGCCTTTTTGTACAAATTATATTGTATTTCATTCAAATTATACAGATCTGTACTAATTTACATTTGCTTATTTATTAAATATGCTAATTAGTCTTTCCCACTCTTCACCCCAACCTTCTGGCTATTATTCATTCATTCAGTTATGGCCAATTTTCATTGACTCCAGACCATATTTTCTGTAAAGTTTTCCTGGAAAAGATACTACAGTGACCTGTCATTTCCTTCTCCATAAGTCCATAATAATTTTTATCTAATTCTCTTCTTTAAAAACCCATTCTAATGTCATTGATCTATTGAAAAGTTTTTAATGATTTTCTGCTGCAAGCAACATGATATCCAAACACTTCTATTTAGTTTTAAATTTCTTTATTCTAGTCCAAACTCTTCTATACTGCTTTATGCCTCATAAATGTGGTTCCTACATTACAAAGAAGTTGGTGGGCTCACTATCCTTTCTAACTTCTACTGTCATGTCCCTCCCTCTTCACTGAATCTTCTTAAATTTTCACTTTATTCTAAACTAGAACTACTCCATATTGAAAAGACAATGTACAGGTGTCAATGAAAAATTGATTTCTGCCTCCCATAAGAGATAAAGCAACTAAAATAGATTTGAATAGAGTTTAGGCAAATTCCCAAGAGCATTTCTTCAGTCAGATATATTATCAAAGGAGAATGTATTTTCTTAGGAGAAAATACATACATATATACATACATACAGACAGACATATAATTCCTACAATTTAGGACTGATAAGATTTCCTCGGAAAGTCCCATACAATTCTATAATTTTGTGAATTGTGAAAAGTGTGATGTCATCTAAATATAAACCAGGTTTGAATAATAATATGAAGAATTAATAAATCTACTTAGAAAACCTGCTTTTATAGATCTGTTCTTTCAGGTCATTGTTATAGAATGATTTTCTATATTAGAATAATAATTCAAATACAACAATTCAAGGTTGTAAAAATGAAAGTAAAATTATTAAAATGCTTTGATAAGATTAAATAGAGGAATGAAAAACTCATTGTTTTAAAATTTCAATCTAATTTTAAAAAAAAAATTCTCTCTCCTTTTCTTATTCCATCTTCATGCAAAGAAACCAGTGATGGAGCTAATTCCACTATTGAACAGCAAATGAGGCTTTGACCCATTCTGTTTCCAACATACAGATTCACCCCTCTTTAAACCATTTAATACACCTTGTTCCACTTCTACAGATATTTTCACCCTATTGTTTCTAGTTTTGATGAGGACACCTGATTGTTTTAGCCAAGTGTTGGTCAGAACTCCTGGTATCTAGTCATCCATTAGAGTTAAACTCAGTCTTGCAGGATTAAAGGCATGCTCCCCTACAAAGGATTTAATTATTCTTATTGATCAACATTAATCTTTTTAGTAGAAGATGACTTGGATTTGTATGTGACTCTTTTTTCTTTCCCTGACCACCATTCTTTTGCCCCACCTTCACACTCCAATTAAAGTTCTTCCAGTGGAGGATCTGGCAAACCACTCATCTGAAAGGGTGGAATATACATGTATATGTATGGAAATAGAGTATAGAAATATTACCTCAATTGAGGTAATAATTTATGGGGAAATAACAAGCATGCTTAAACTGAACTTTGAAAGAAGCTAAGGATTTTAAGTGGCCAGAAGTATAGAAGGAATGTATGTATTCTAGATATGGGAGAAAGCTAATTCATAGGATTTATGATAAGAAATGGAATGTCAAGTATGTAATACAACAAGTAGGTAAATTTGAAATATAGAATACAGGAAAAATTTAAAAAAGGCTATTATGTCTTTTACAAGTAGACAAAGAAAGATCCAGATGGGGCCAAAGCAAAATACGGGGAAAAATTAGAGTGATCCTTCCATGCATCAGAGAAAAGAGATGGATAATAATGATTATGATCACCCTTATCCAGAAGACAAATTGGAATCATGTTACATTGAACCCAGTACTTTGTTCCAGTAGGATAGAAGCTGTGTCTGTATTTCAAAATCATTTTCTCAAAACTTTTAGTTGAAAAAATAGGCTTCCTAATGATGTAGATTAATCCAGATTACCCTTATGAATCTATCAATATTAGTTAATCAATAAAAATATCAATGAAATGTCAGTCTACTCTATGATCTCAAGTGCCTACAACTAAATAAGAGCTAGACTATAGTATGAATCAGTAAAGAAAAAACACTAAGAGAACTAAGAGTGAGACCTAGATATCTTTTATATTTCTCTTTAAATTTTTGAAGTCATTTCTAGTTTGTAAATTTATCTTTTTATTTTCTATTTGCTTATGTGGCTTACAAACATATAGTGAATCTAAAGAAATTTAAAAGATTTTAAGAATTCATATATGCTATTTTTAGAAAATTGGGGAAGGAGAACACACACACCCACATACACATACTCAAAATAAAATTTAAAAGCCTTGAGTTTGTCTCCTTTGAACTAGAGGATATTTAAGAAGCAGTGATGCAAGGAAGCTAGAAACATTAGATTTAATTGATTAACATTAGGTTGGAATCAGAAGGTCAGAATTGGATACATAATTCTTATCAGAACATCTATTGTTGTATATACAATAAAAATCCTTGAGAAATATAGGAAACAGCATGATAGGAATATAAACTTCTTAACAGAAAGAGCCATAGATGTTACTTCCTCCTTTTATATTTCCCTGCAGCATGCAATATACTGTTTTGCACAGAATGAATCTCCAATAAATGTTGATTGACTGGCTGCTAAGTTAACCTTGCAGGAGATTCCAAAACTAGTAACAAGACATTTTTAAAATACATCAAAGGCAGAAAGTCGGCTAGAGAATTGGAGCTTGATATTCATGCTGCAAATGGTACACTGAATGTCAAAAAGGAGAGAACAGAAACATCAGATGAATTCCATCTATTTTTGGCTCTATTCCAAATTGGTGGAGAGGTCTGAAAAAGGCATTGCTGTGTTACAGGTCACTGCAAGGATGCAGGTAAGGATGAAAGAGGTAGAAGAGGTTTGAATAATGCCAGATATCAGGAAGAATATGGAGGTGGGCAATTGAAAAGTCATTCTTATTTGGATATGGCACATGTTTCTGGGCTAGAACAGGGCCAGGCTTTACTGAGAGTCTGGAGGGGGGCAATAATTATGGGCAATCTAAAAAATAGAGCACTGAATAGGGTACGGTTCGATAAGCAACAAGGTCAGATTGTTCATTTGCAGAAATGATTTAGTCAGGCAGAACTTAAGTCAAGCCATTTATCAAACTAAACTATTCTTTGTATAAGTTTCCACTAATGAATGAGGATTCATGCTCATCAATGCTCAGAGTAGCAGTAGTGACTGCCCTAATTTCTGATTTACAAGGATTTAAAATTCAAAGGCTTTTGCACAATTAGAATAAATTCATAGTTATTAAGATGTAAGCTCATTGAAGGTAAAGAATGCTTTATTTCTTGCCTTCTTATACTCAATATGTTACAG
Source organism: Myrmecobius fasciatus (assembly GCA_023553655.1). NCBI lineage: Eukaryota > Metazoa > Chordata > Mammalia > Dasyuromorphia > Myrmecobiidae > Myrmecobius > Myrmecobius fasciatus. The sequence goes on from JAJPUD010017000.1 coordinate 8,366, forward strand.
AGGGTTTTGTTATTGTTATTACTATTTAATTGTTTCAGTCACATCCGACTTTTTGTGACCCCATTTGAGGTTTTCTTAGTGAAGATACTGATATGGTTTGGCATTCCCTTTTATATCTCAAATGAGTCTTCCTGACTCCAAGTTCATCACCCTACCTATCTTCCATTTAGTTATAGTAAGCACTTAAAAAATCTTGTAAAATTAAAAGCTTAGTGAGGTATTCAATTATTTTTTATCACCATTCAGAAGGGTCTGTAGTCTGACAGACCTGCATAAAATGAGCTAGACTTCAAGTAAAACAGGGAAGCCTACTTCAGTAGTAAAGATTTGAATATCTTTGGCATTAGATACCTATTTGGATGATTTTTTTTCTTGATGAGGCAATTGGGGTCAAGTGACTTGCCCAAGATCACAGAACTATGAAGTGTAAAGTGTCTGAGGCTGAATTTGAACTCAGTAACACCTGACTTCAGGCCCAATACTCTTATCTATTACACCATCTAGCTGCCTCAATACTCATTTGGAAAACAAACAAACAAAAAAACCCATCAAAAATAAGTGGACAGTGAGTCAAAAGATCTGCCCTCTAGTTTTTGCTCTGCATTTACTTAGTCCTTGACCTCATGATCATCATTCTACCATTTCAAGACCTCATTTTCCTGATATGTAAAATATTGAGATTATATCAAATTAGAGATAAAATTAGAGTTGATCATCCAGAATTTTGTTCTAGGTCCTAGTATTTTGGGAGATATCTTTTAATCTATAAATATAGCAGCTTTTCTCTATGCTTTTCCTTTTTCACCCCTGTAGAGCCTTTGACACCATAGATTTCTTTCTTTTCATTATTACTATTTTTTCTCTTGATTTTCATAACTATTCTTTCCTGATTCTCCTCCTACCTATATGACCATTTCCCTGCTGAATTTTCATCCAGATGATACCTGCTAACCATGGGTGTCCCTGAAAATTTTATTTTGCATCCTCATCACTTCTCCTTTTATACTATCTCACCTAGGGATCTATTAGATGCCATGAATTTAACTATCATTTCTATGCTAATGATTCTCAGATATTCTTATTAAATTAATTATTATTTCTTTTTCTTATTCTTATTATTAATTATTATTAAACATAAACTTCTCTGGTGAATTTCATTCTTACACTTCTAACTGTTCCTGAACATGTAATACTGTATGTCTCATAGATGTTTAAACTCAATTAGTTCCAAAATCAAAGTCATCATTCGCTTTCTTCAAAATATGTCTCTTCTTCCTAATTTCGAAACTACTGCTGAGGGCACCACCATCCTATAAATCATCCAAGCTCATAAACTAAGTGTCATCCTCACTCACTCTTATTCATGATATATAGCCAAGGTTTGCCCATTTTGTCTTTCTGACATCTCTTGCATATCCCCTTTCTGGTCTCTGTCACTACTATTATCCTGATGCATGTCTTCATCATCAAAGATATGAACTATTGCAGTAGTCTGTTGGCAAGTCTCCATGTGTTTTCCCTCTCCAGTACATCCTCCATTCAGATGTTAAAGTGATAATCTTCCTAAATCACAAGTAAGTTTACTATCATATTCCCTACCAAACTCTAAAAAACTCTACTACCTCCTTCCCCCCATGATATAATTAATGTAAATATAAAATACCAATATAAAAATAAATTCCTGTTTTTGGCAACAGAAGCCCTTTATAACCTGTCCCCCTCACACTATGTTTCCAGTCTTCTAAGACCTTATCACCTCTCCCATTTTACTCTATGATTCAGGGAAACTCCTCCCCTTGCTAAAAAAAAAAAAAAAAAGATGTAAACCTCTCCATCTTCTAGTTCTGAGCATTTTCACTAAGTGTCCTTCATTCCTGTATTGGCTTACCTGAATTCTTCCAAGACACAGACAAATCCCCATCTTAAACCTTTTCTAATAATCCTTATGCCTTTGTTGATAATTTCCAATTTTCTTATATATAGCCTTTCTATCCATAATTTTTGCATGTTTTGTCCTCTATTAGACTGCAATTTCATTTGGAACAGAAACTTTCAACTTTACGTTATCAGTATTTAATACAGTGCTTGATACATAGTAGGCATTTAATAAATGCTAATTTATTAATTGTGAGAGATTTGAGGCAGAATTTCATCTTGCTTTTGTAAAAGAGAATGGCTCAGCCTAAAAATGGGTTTCTATGTAACACAAAGGAGAAGACAAAATTGGATAGGAACTCCTGATTGGTAAGGCTGGGGTACATGAGAATGAAGGAATCAGTGAATAGCATAAGGAGAATCAAGTTTTTGCCAAAGTAGTCAAAGACCCTGAATAACAAGAGATTTGGAGAGGAAGACAAGAGATGCAACTTGCAACATGATTATAGGTTTTCTTACCATCAACCCTCTTCAAGGAAATTAATCTCTAGGGCCAGAGTAACAGCTCTGATCAAGAAAATAGCTAATTTCCTAGTTATGTTTATATTTTTATCTTTCTATGGAGATCTTATCTTTTGGCAGAAGTACTCTGACATTTCTCCATTGCAAATTGTACTTTCAAATTGACTATTGAGAAATATCATGTCAAATAATGAAAAATATACAGGATACTTTAAACTTAGTTGACAAATTTGATGAGACAGTAACTATAATTCAGTTAGACTTTTAAAAGATTTTACAATTTAATTAACAAAGGTTATTTAAATGAATTACATCACTATGATATGTGGTATAATTTTTTTCCTCCAAAGAAAATATTCAGAGGATAAAATAAAAGCTAAGCTTAAAAGGATAACTTTGAATGAGAAAGTCTAAATAGTTAAGTCCTCCATGACTGTGCTCTTGGTTATTTATTTTTTTTAATTTTAAAAATAATATTAAAATGTTATATTGTACAATGACATCAAATATTTTTTATAACTAAATGTGGAATTCAGAGGCAAACTATACAACTATTTCATGTACATGTACATGGATTCACAATCTTGCAGGATATTTTAAATACAAAAGTAACCATACCAGTCTACATGAGTGCCAAAGTACATTACTCATTGGCAAAGTCAAGCCCTTGAATTTGATTAAGAGGCAGGGTAGAGTCGGTGTGAGTGGGAGAGAAGAGAGCCCTAGGATCTATAATTGTGTCCTTCTGCTTCTTTTGTCTCTTCTGACTCTGCATTTATTTTGAGTGATTTGAACTTACACTTTTGAGAGAAGTAGAAAAAGAAAAAACATATATCAATACCACTTTCTATTAATAAAGAAAGAATAACACTCTGGGAAGAAGCTGACATAGGGGAGAGGACCATCACCATCATCATGTTACTATCTCCATCTTGCTGCTTCAAGAATTCAAGAATTATATTCTTGATTAGTGTCCGGATCCTACCACTGAGGGTAGCCAGGGGTCTTACCATTACCAGTCATCAGAGTACTACTGGACATGGCCAGCTGTGTTCCTGAGAAGAGTCAGGATTCAGAGGAGTGGAAAAGAGAAGACAGCTTTATTGCCACTCAGTTACATGTTTGGGAACTCCTCCTCTAAGCCTGCCTTCTTTTTATACCCTATAGTAATCAGTGTCACATATACATATATAGAAATATAGCTAAGTAAATCTGGGGAGAGTCTCCTCAGATTTTTGTGCTCACACCTGCACATCCATCACCAGTCAAGATATTCTCATGCTTGACTGCAAACATCCTTAGGTCCTTAGCAATGGTCGATGATCATAGTTTCAGTTTGACGGGAAAACAGGCCTTCAGCACACGCACAATAGAGTCTATAAGTACCAACAGTACTGCTTGTATCCATTCGATTCAATGTTGCTATCCATCCACCTGGTAAATTGACCCTGCACTAACTAGCTTGGTATTTTCTCATTTTCTCAGAATAAACCTCAACAAGGCTTCATCAAGGCCCCAATTGATTAGCATGCTCTTGATGTCTTTATCAAAATTAAGATTAATATATTAATATATAATTTATCATATATTAATTTATTAATTAATTAAATAAATTAAAATATCAGACTCTAAGGTAGAATGAAAAAAAATATCCTCACCCATCATTTTAGCCATCCACTAATTGGAACAAGAAGAATCATGGAAAATGAAACTATTTCTAAATTAAGAAACAAAAATGTGTGGATGTATCTGACTGCCTTTACTCATTAGTGTCAAGGAGTAACTAGAAGGAAAACCAAGTATATGATGAAGGTAGTGTATCCACAAGGAAGAAAAAGTAATGGGGATCGCCATGAAATAAATTGGATATGATAGGTTGCTGCAATGCTTATGATTAGAGGTGAAAACAGGGACCAGAATGGCTGATTTTGAAAATACTGTAGCCACCCATATAACCTCTTCTGAAGAATTGGTCATACTCTGAATAAAGAAGGAAATTCTTGGGAATCAATATCAGAATCTTCTTCTGATGCCTCTTGTCTTATTCCTATTTTGTAGACTGCAAGTTTCCTTGTGGTCAAAAAATGTTAAATGAATAACATACATAAAGAATTAAGAATCATAGCACCAAAAAGGGATGCTTGGGACATCCCAATGACTTCATTTTTTTTTGGAAAATTAATTGTTAATTTATTATCTTCTTCATGGGCATTTGAATTTTATTTATTTATTTATTTATTTTTAATTTTGTTTGCATAACATATGTGTGGGTAATTCTTCAACAATAACCCTTACATAGCTTTCCGTTACAAATTTTTCCCCCAACTCCCCACCCCTCCCCTAGATGGCAGGATATCCACTACATGTTAATTATGTTAAAATATTGGTAAATCGAATATATGTATACATATTTCCAAACTTGTCATTGTTGTGCAAGAAAAATCTTGTCTACACAAACGATATATCAGATAAAGGAAACACAATGTAAGCAAACATCAATCAAGGAGTATGAGAATGTTATGTTGTGGTCCACATTTCACATCCCTCTGGGTGTATATGGCTTTCTTCAGTGAACAATTGGAGGTGGTTTGAAACATTTCATTGTTGAAGAGAGCCATGTCCATCAGAATTGATCGTCATATAGTACTGTTGTTGCCGTGTATAATGATCTCCTGGTTCTGCTCATTTCACTCAGCATCAGTTCATGTAAGTCTCTCCAGGCCTCTCTGAAATCATCTTGCTGGTCATTTCTTACAGAACAATAATATTCCATAATATTCATATACCATAATTTCTTCAGCCATTCTCCAATTGATGGGCATCTTTTCAATTTCCAGTTTCTTGCCACTACAAAAAGAGCTGCCACAAACATTTTTGCACATGTGGGGCCCTTTCCCTCCTTTAAAATCTCTTTGGGATATAGGCCCTGACTTCATTTTTAAAAAAATTTTGTTATTCAACAAATTTCTAATCACAGAAATTTATTATTATATATAACATGTTTCTTAACATTTTCTACAAGAATAGGATAAGAGGAGTTGCAAAGTGCTTAATAAAATACAATAAAAAACATCTATGGCATTTTCCTGAGTTACAATTTTAAAACTGTCAAAAATACAATTAATGCAATTATGTTTAGGCTAGGGTGACTTCTTTAAAGAGAAATGATGAAATCACTACTTTCCTTTTTAAAATTTTCATCAACTTTCTCTTTAATAAACTGTTCTGGAAATTAATAAGTAGAGGCAAGATCATTAATTTTTAGTTACATCTTTCTATTTTTTAAAAGTAGTACATTTGCATTAGCCTTTCTTAATTTCCTAAAATCTCTCAGATGGTAGTATCACTTACTCAGCTATCACATTCAATTTATTTTATTTGATTTTAAAAAATTATATCCAACAATATAATTCATCTAGAACTGATGCCTTGCAAGTAAGTCTTTTCTTACTGTACTTATTCCTTATGAGCCAATGTAGAGCAATTTTTTTTTTCCAGTCCATAGGTCATTCTCCATGTCAAAGTAAATGGGAACACAATAGAATCCAAGCATCTCTGTCTTCTTTCTGTTGTTAGTTATAATTCTACAGTCCCACTCAATCCTACCCAGCATTCAGGGTCAGTCCTAGCCTTTCTTTTGTACTCATTTTTTATTCCCAATCAAACTTAAAAAAAAAAAAAAAACAACAGTTTTTTGTTGTCCTTAGCTTTTCTTGACAGCCTAATCTCATTTTAAACTTTAATTTTATTGATATTATTTTCACAATGTAACACTGTATCTTTATATTTCTCCTGATACCTGTTTTTGCTTTCATCTTCTGTATGTCTGCTTTGTTAATTATGATTTTTAAATTTATTTTTAACATTCATTTCTGAATTTTGAGTTCCAAATTATTTTCCTCACCTATCTGCTCCCCACCTATATTGAGAAGGCAAGCAAGTTGGTATACTTTATATATATGAAGTTGTGAAAAACATTTTTCCCATATTAACTATGTTGCTGACTTCTTAGGGCATCCGCCAAAGTCCTTTCAGACAATCGTCCTTTTTTTCTTCCTTATCCTAAATATTTCCATTTTCATCTTCAGAATTTTGTTCTTAAGAGCTCTTGTATATCCCGAGTTCTTGCTTTATAGCATTTTTCTCCTATGGATACAACTTATCTTTGCTCTGAAACTTCTGGAGATATGTTTTTCCCAAATCTATGATATATGTCATAGTATTTGCTGTTTCCTCTTCTTTCTCTATCATAAACACTAAGAGAGAAACATTATTTTCCCAAAGATCATTTTTCAACTCAGCAACCATACAAAAGCTATTTTTTTCATTATTGTTTTTGCTACATTTAGATGGATGAAATTATTGTTGAGGTAATCAATGAAAGTATTATCTAGTCCAGATAATTGAAGTTTTTCATTACTACTACACCAGGTCTCTATGTCATGCTTTTGACCAATTATCTGTATTCATTTATTGCTTTTATCTGTCAAGGGCGTCAGTAAGATACTCCAAAGACAAATTCCCTCTAATTTTGCCCTAATCTGTATCTGAATATTGTGATCTTCCTTTCCACATCATGCCTCTATATGCTGTTTTTCTCAGTCGAGTATATGTTAGCATACAATTCTATTTAGTTTTAATCCATGTTTTTCTTCTCTGTCTTTTGAATATATTATTCTTATCCAATTATATTCTAATCAGATCTATCTCAATTCACCAATTTTAATGATATGGATGAGTTCTTGTATCAAAACTTCAAGTTGATCTCATGTATTGATTTTTTTAAGGCATATGTGAGACATCTTGGTGACACTGAGACATGCTTTCTGTTCCATTTATTGCATTTTGTCTTAACATAAACTTTAGAGAGCCTCAATTCTTTTCTTGATAGTATAACAAAAAAGATAGATGTATACATATATGCATAGGGGACTTACAATTAAATACACAGATATACCTAATTACACATACATACACAGATAAACATATAGATAGGTAAATATATGCAGAGACACATACATATATTCATTTACACACATACATAGATACATACATATATAGAAGGATGGATAGATACAGATCAGCAGGTGGAGAAATGCATATATGTATTCACATAAAACATGCATAAAACTATACATGCACATGAAACATATAGAGTGATGAATTAGATAGAGACAGCCATGGATGGATACATAGAGACATACAGATCCAAGTATAATCATACACAGATCCATCTGGATCATACAAAGTGAAAAAAAAATAAATGGTTTTCCCCTGAACCCTTTCCTTTTGTGTTTAAAGTCATCTTGAGTATATTTGAAAGACTCCAGTTGATTAAGTTCTTATAAGTTCATATCAGTTTCATTCCAACAGTAGACAACATTCTTATATTTCTATTTTAGTCACAGTTTAGAAATCCAAATACCATTAAAAATAGCATTTTTTTAAACTGTTCATTTGTATGCTTCTCAATGGTCTTTCTTTGATTAAATCTTGTTTTCAATAGTTGAAAACACCTTTCCTATAATCTTCAGTTTATTGTCCAATATTTTCTATATTCTTTCTGGAATATTTTCTGTTCTCTGATATGTGTTCTAGAAAGATAGTAATCTTAATTCTTTCTATTACCCAATTAATGATTGTTTAGGATAGGAATTATTTTTTTTAATTTAATTTTAATTTAATTTTATTTTTTATAATTATTTATTAATGCTTTTTAATTGCAAAACATATGTATGGGTAATTCCTAAATATTAAACCTTACAAAGCTTTCTGTTACAAATTTCCCCCCCCCTACTCCCCACCCCTCCCCTAGATGGCAGGGTAGGATAGGAATTATTAATCAACTTTCATGTTATGAAACAAATATTATCTCATATATTAAAGGATAAAAAAGGGACCCATATGTGCAAAAATGTTTGTTGCAAACATTTTTGTAGTGGCAAGACACTGGAAACTGAGTGAATGCTTATCAGTTGGAGAATGGCTATAAGTTATGGCAAATGAAGGTTATGAAACATTTTTCTATAAGAAATGATCAACGGAATGATTTCAGAGAGGCCTGGAGAGACTTGCATGAACTGATGCTAAATGAATCAGCAGAACCAGGACATCATTGTGAATGGCAACAGTATGATTATACAATGATTAATTCTGATGAACATGGATCTTTTCAAGTAGGAGATGATTCAGGCCATTTCCAATGATTTTGTTATGAAGAGAGTCATCTACAACCAGAGACAGAAATGTGGAAACTGAGTGTGGATTACAACATAGCATTTTTACTCTTTTTGTTGTTGTTTGCTTGTATTTTATTTTCTTTCTCATTTTTTTTTTCCTTTTTGATCTGACTTTTCTTGTGCAGCAAGATAATTGTATAAATATGTATGCAAATACTGTGTTTAGCATATTTTTCCTGTTTATCATATATTGGATTTCTTGCCATACAGGGAAGGGGGTGTAAAGAAGGGCAGGAAAAATTGGAACACAAGGTTTTGCAAAGGTCAATGTTGAAAAATTATCTATGCTTATGTTTTGAAAATAAAAATCTTTAATAAAAAAACAAAACAAATATTATCTTATTTGAACTTCAAATCAGCCCTAGGAAGTGCATGCTATTTTTATTCTCTTCTTACAGTCGAGGAAACTGGCTGACAGAAATTAATTTCTTAAGCAGGATCTCATATCTAGTCTCATTATCTCTTAGCAATGAATCCCTAACCATGACCATTCATCTTTTCTTCTATTTTCTTACCTTTACTACATGCTCTCTCACCTGAGAGTGCCTATGAATCTATTTGTTCTTTTTCAAGAAGAGTGATTTTTTTTTTTTGTTGTTGTTGATTTATTTTTAGTTTTCGGTATTCAGTAGTCCTTCACCCTCCCCCTTCTCTTTCTCCTCCAGGGCTCATTCTTTTACATTGCTATTTCCTGTGGCAAATTAGCTTACTCTTGTGTGTGTGTGTGTGTGTGTGTGTGTGTGTGTATGTAAAGAGAGAGAGAGAGAGAGAGAGAGAGAGAGAGAGAGAAGAGAAAGAGAGAGAGATCTTTCCTTAACTGAGCTTTCTGCCCTCTCCTGTTTAGTTACAACTATGAGTGAAGGTAAAAATGCACATAGATGTATTTATTCATGCATTCATTTATCCATTTTTGCAAGTCATTTTTGGGAGTCAGGTTGTATTCTTTGTTATTTGTAGAAGACCATTTTGTCTTTAGTGTAGTATAGATTTTGCCTTCCTTACCCGTATATCTAAAGAGATAAAACCGTGTATTTGAATTCTGCAAATGGATTCACAGATTGTCTCATAAGTCCTTATATTTAGCCTTCAATGAAAACCTCATGTAGGATTAATGCATACAGAGTACTTGTCCTCCCCCTCTAGAACATACTTCTTCACTATATTCCTCTGATATTAGGCATATATTTACAAGCTGCCTACAAAAGCTGGTAAGAGAGAGGAAGAAAATTTCACTGAGATAAATTGTGTGGAAGGCACTGAGACAAATTTCCAGGAAAGTAGGCACTTAGTGAAATAAGTCGTTCTTCAATCAGTAACAATGCCAGCTGCAGCACTAAATATTCACTTTGCACAGGCACTCAAACTCTTTGAAATTCAGTCAAGTACAGAATGTTAAGTTTTTTCCACATCTGCTTTGCTTCTTTTGCTCCCTTCATCCCTCTCCCGCCCCGCCTCATATAACCATATAGACATACACACATATTCACTCATTAAGAAATGCAGAGGGCTTACTTTGGAAATGTCTCCTACTTAAAAACACCTATGTTAATGATATAGAAATAGATCTCTTATTCACTGATTCATTCAACATTCAAATTCTCCATTTAGCAGTTTTCTTACACTTGGAAATAGACTTCCTTTTCATATGATATCTCACCTTTGAACATTCTTTATTGCTTCCTGGTAAATACCTATCTCAGTATAGATATGTTTATGTATATATGTATAGGCACACCTATACATATGTGTATAAACTGCACACACAATGCGCACATACATATATGAATGCATATTCATGTATATCCACATATAACTTTTGGATTAGTGCAAATACAGCCTTGAGAATCTGCCATTTTTCATAGCATTAACTCCTTTTTTACTTCTTCCTCATTTTCAAAGAAAAGTTTCTTCTTGACTGAATAAAGCTTTGAGGGAACTATTTCAAATGAGTTTAATAATTGCCTTTATGGATTCTTTAAAGATGTACACATTAATGTCCTCATCATAGGTACATAAAATCCTAAGACTAAAAAATTTAAGAATAAACACATACATGTATGTGTATGTCCTACATTTCCCACATGATTATAATCTTTTATTTTTTAACTTATGTCAAAGATAGTGAAGTTACAAACATCTATTTACAATTTATGAATAGGTTCCCTGTGACAATTACATGAATTTGTCAGATTAGTTTGTTTGCTATAGGTTTATTCTGTGGCTCCAGCCCTGCACTTTTGGCCTTAGCAAAGCCATCTGGCTTTCATGTCCTAATTCTACAAATTTATTGAAATTTCAATACCATACTGATAAGAAGAAGAAGGTTTTATGAAGAATTGTACACCATAAAATGACATTTATGTTCAAAATGTGCATTACCTGTGTCAAGTGTCTGAACTAATTTCCCTGAAAGAGCATTTTCCCAGTCCCTCAGTTGCTAATACCTTTTTCTTTAAGACTAATTTCCAATCATTCTGAACCAGCCTTAAATACATGTTTGCTTTCCCATTGAAATGTAAGCTCCTTGGGGGCAAATATTGTTTATGACTTTGTATGTATTATGTCGAACATAGGTAGAATTTGTCACATAGAAAACTGGTGAGGGAACCAGGTGGCACAATAGTAAGTAATAGTAAGACAGTCAACAAGAATGCATTATGGGTTAGGCATTGTGGTAAATGCTGGGGATATAAAAAAATAAAAAGGAACTAAAACACAGTTCCAGTTCTCATGTAACTCACAATCTAGTAGAAGAGATAATACAAAAATACTATTTATAAACTATTTACAAACTATATACAAGAAAAATTTGAATAATAGAACCAGGGCACCATAATTAAGGAAGATGAGGAAATTTCCTTTAGAAGATGAATTTTTGCTTGAATTTGATGAAAATCATGAGCTAGGGAATGGGAGAAATAACGTGGAGGAAAATTCAGGGGAAAAAAATCTCTGGACTCAGGTACCAGAATTTCTTATGTGAGGAACACCAAATCTGGCCAAAATCATAGAATAATAAAGTAGAGGGAGATATAAGGTATAAGAAAATCAGAAAGGTGAAGTAAGACAGGTTTTGAAAGACTTTGAATTCCAAAAAGAAGATTATATTTGATTCTAAAGGTAATAGGGAGCCAATGTAGTTTACTTAGTTGGGGAGTGATACAGTCAGACTTGAACTTTTAAATATCAGTTTGATAGCTGAAAGAAAGATGGACTAGAGTGGGAAGAAACTTGTGTAATGAAGATCAATTCCCAGGTTATTGAAATATTTCAAGTGTGAAATAGTTCAAATCTGCACCAAGGTGGAGGTATTATCAGATGACAGGAAAAGGGAATGTTATAAGCAAGAGGTATAATAGTTGTAAATGAGACAAGCTTTTGCAATAGCTATGAAATGGTGGTAAGAAAGAGTGAGGAATCAAGGATGGCACTTGATATTAAACTGGGGGACTGGAATGATAGTGGGGTCCTCAACAACAATAGTAAATTTAGAGATGAGAATTTTTTTAAATTTTTTAAAATTTTTGTATTAATACTTTTTATTTGCAAAACATATGTATGGGTAATTCCTAAACATTAACCCTTACAAAGCCTTCTGTTACAAATTTTTCTCCCCTACTCCACAACCCTCCCCTAGATGGCAGGATATCCACTACATGATAATTATGTTAGAATACTTAAGAAATCGAATATATGTATAGTTATTGCATCATTTTTGTGCAGGAGAAATCATATCTACAAGAAAGAATAATCTGATAAAGGAAATACAATGCAAGCAAACCTCAATGGAGAACATGAAAATTTTATGTTGTGGTCCACATTTCACATCCCTCTCTCTGGGCGTATATGGCTCTCTTCAGTGAACAATTGGAACTGGTTTGAAGCATTTCATTGTTGAAGAGAGTGATGTCCATTAGAACTGATCCTCATATAGTATTGTTGTTGCCATGTATAATGATCTCCTGTTTCTGCTCATTTCACTCAGTATCAGTTCATGTATGTCTCTCCAGCCCTCTCTGAAATCATCCTGCTGGTCATTTCTTACAGAACAATAATATTCCATAATATTCATATACCATAATTTATTCAGCCATTCTCCAATTGATGGGCATCTATTCAGTTTCCAGTTCCTAGCCACTACAAAAAGGGCTGCCACAAACATTCTTGCACATGTGGGGCCCTTTCCTTCTCTTATGATTTCTTTGGGATATAAGCCCAATAGAAACACTGCTGGGTCAAAGGGTATGCAGAGTTTGATAACTTTTTGAGCATAGCTCCAAATTGCTCTCCAGAATGGCTGGATCCGTTCACAGGTCCACCAAAAAATGCATCAGTGTCCCAGTCTTCCCACATCCCCTCCAACATTTATCTTTATCTTTTCCTGTCATTTTAGCCAATCTGATAGGTGTGTAGTGGTACCTCAGAGTAAGACAGGAGAATTTAGGAGCAAAGGTAGTAGGTTCAAATTTGGACATGTTGAATTTAAAGTGATTATAATATATCTAATTTGAGATGTTCCATGGAGAGTCATAGACACAAGTTCAACAGCTGCTGGAGTTCAGCAGATATATCAAAGCTGGATAAGTAGATAAGTGCATTAGAGTTACCAGGATAGAAATGAGTAGGATTTGAAGTCAGAAAGCCATCAATTCTGACATATACTTAAAAGGTATGTGACTCTGGGAAATCAATGTAACCTCACTCACTGTATCCCAAAGCCCAAAAGAATAATATAAACCCATATTTAGTAGGGTTGTTGAGAGGATAGAATTACATAATATAAGACAATGTTTTTTCAAACTCAGAAGTAGTTTTAAAAATGTTCAATATTATTTTTTCAGAATTTTTATGTGATTAATAAACGTTCTTGAATGATGAAGTTCTTGTTTACTTGAGGACACCTAGGTAAAAGGCGCTTAAATTTAGGCATAACATATTCACAACACCTAGTTAACTTGAAGATTAATATTAAATTTAAAAATTCCCCAGAAAAGTAAAATGACATCTATATTTTTCCAGGTTCTACAAATCTAAATATCTCTACCATTTTAGAAATATAAGTTTTAATGGGATATCACTAACATACTGATTTCAGAATGACTTCTGTGATAAAGAAAAATTCAATTCTATTGTGCATTTTTTACAATCTTAAAAAATTATTTTTATTCTATTCCTCCTTTATGAAGTATACATTTTTTCCTCTCCAGCCTTCTTTTATGTGACTTCATATGCTAGTCTCTATTCATGCTTCTAATATTTGGAGGAAACTGATAAACTGCTCCCTTAAATTATATTATTTATCCTTAATTCTCTTTCCCTCTTCAGACTGAATATTGGAGTTTTCAAGGTTTGCTGTTTTGAAAGTGACCTGTTCACCTATAATTTTATATAAATATTAATAATTTCTTCAATAAAACAACTATCTTGTATTAGAAAATTCTTCATACTTGAATGAAAAGAGATCAGGATAGAATACAGTGTGACCCATTTTCAATATCTTTTCAATATATATATCGACATGATTCTCTAATTCCTTTTATGCTAAAAACTCTGCCCCTAAATGCTTTTAGAGCAAATTATTGCTGTCATTGCTCTCCCGGTGAAAGAAATTATTAGCAGGAGCAGCAAAGCCACAATGAAGGCAGAACTGGAACTAAATTCTGAGCAATATCAATAGCAAATCTCACCAGTGAATGTAGACACTAATTTACATTTAAATTCCTATAGTGTTTCACATCCAGAATGGTTATGCCTCATATCTGATAACATATTTTGTTTGTATTTCTTTTCTTGAAATATTTTGTTACTAGAATGCAATGAGAATATTGACAATTCATTATTTTTTCTTCTTGAGAAAGGGAGTGAAGTTAATGTCTGTGGATTAAGAAATGTTTAATAAATATCTAATGGGTTAAAAATTTGAAATATGGCCCAAGTTGTATCCAGTAGTTTTAATGACAGAATTTTCATTGAGTAAAATGTCAAATGAGTATTATTCATTTAAAAGTAATAGAAACATTTTTATCATATAAGTATGGTATAATCAATTCTGAATTTTATTCTCTAACATTTCTCAGCATATTAAATTAAGACCACTTGGAATATAAAACTTATTCAACTCTTATTATGTTTATTCTACCTCAAATCAATTTAACCAGTTTTATTAACCAATAAACACTATAAACTACATGATTTGAACTTTTTTTTTTTTTGATCTATGTCTTTATCTGGAGAAGATAAGTTTCCTGTCTTGTCTATAATAGTTCTAAACAAAACTGTAGAGTAATCAATTATATTTTCAGTACCATGACTACTAATATAAATATGCAAATGTATACATATTTTTTATTTTCTCAGTAGTATAATTTTTTACTTACATAAACATCCAGTTTTTCAAGTATTTAATTTTTCATTCATTGTTTTTGCTATGAAAAAATAAAATCTGATAAACTATGTTCAAAATGTATATGCTTGACAATAAGAACATTTGATCATAATTATAATTTATATAAAACAAATAAAGAAATTTATTTACACAAGTAATGTCTTGTGTCCTTAGACATTACTAAATATAATGCTTTACTTTAACAGATGAGAAAACAAAATCTTCAAGAGTTTATTGACTTGTCCAGTTTTTTTTTTTTTAAAGTTAGTACCTGAACTGGTACAGGAACTTTGGACTCCTGACAAAATCCAGAATTTAGTCATTGTACCACAACTATGCCTCCAACCATATTGTATATTTGCCAGGAGTATTATCACTTTAACAGTAGATATGACTTTAAACTAAATTAATGGAGCTTTTTTTAGTTGTGGTACCTCAGAGACAAAGTTCATACAGGAATGCTATTTTGCATCTTTTTTTCAGGGTCATCACAAAACCAAATTATTTATAAAATCTTTCTAACTATATATCAGTTCTACCTCTTTCCCTATATTCCTGGATCAAATATGTCATATATTTGCATTTATATTTACTCAAAGATAGATACAGTAGATCAGTAAAATTATGAAGTAGGTCAAATTCCACTTGTGCACCCTCAGCCTTTCCAAAAAATTGTGGGATTTGTGATAGACAACCAGGTTTGAATTGCTTGTTCTACTGCTTATTACCCAGGTGACTTTGGGCAAGTCACTTAATTCTTCTGGAACACCTATAAAATGAGAGAGTTGGACTAGAGAAACTCTGAGATCTCTTTTAACTATATTTGTGATTCTGTAATCCTTTGCCCTTCTCCAGGTCCAGTTTTGCAGTGTTCTGTCCTCTGGAATTAATTTGCTCTTTTCTCTGGTTTGTTACTGCCCCTCAAGATATAATATCAAATTTCTCTTCTCAAGATATTTCCATTTTATAAAGGATAATTTAAATAGAATTCAAAAAATGAACCCCTATTTATTAATTGTCTATACAGCAATATCTGCTAAGACTTATTGTTAATGCACCGTAGGCTTATCATATCCTTTAATCTACATCCCACTAATTAACTACATCAGAAAATACACTGCAGAACTGCAAACAATAGTGGTCTGAAAATTATTCTGATTCCTTTTAAAAATTTTTGACAAAATGACAACTCCAATCTTGAGCACAACATTTATTTATCCTCAACATCAACTGTGTTTTAAAAAAGAGAAAATCTGTTGGAATCTTTTTTCACTTTTTGGAGTCACAAATGTTTCATCTGGTATACTCTGATTATGGCTCCATTTGTCTGAGAGTAAACAAATAAATGTCTTGACCAGTGAAGTAGACTTCTCATACTATGAATATTGTCAAGATTAAATGAAAAAAAAGAATAACTTAACCTACTTACACTTCATGCAGTCAACTTGGAATTTCTGAAACTATAATAAATTGGCAATACTTTGAGATGTCTCCTATTACCTGCAAACTGTAGCTTCCAAAACTACTAGGTATTTGGTGAGTGAAACAATGATGTTTCAATTGGACAGGAATCTTCAAATATATTACATGCCTATGCACATTTTGCAACTGATTTTCTTGGGACAGATGTAATACAATTTCATTCCCTTGTGAGTTATTTTTTCATTTGTGAATTTGTGAATCTAGAAATAGATAGGGTAGTCTATTTTATCAAGACACTTGAATTAAGTATCTGATTAAAATTATTATTCAGTTACAAGTTCTGAACTTTGTGCAAGAGTTAAAAACAACAACGAAATGAAAGATATTGTGGGAAAATGGTGTCTTCAGTAATTCTTGCATATAATAGGTTTTTATGATTACTTTTAAGTTAACATCATGTAAACAGTCAAATTTCTATTATGCCCTTAATTACTATCTGGCATATCTTTAGAAATTCTAATAAATACATTGACCTATTTCTTATTTGTCATTACTGTCAGAAAAGCACATTGTAGAGATATTGTCAATATTTTTAAACCATCTGGAAAGGAAACAGTATTCTGACACACAAACAGATGCTCAAAATAGGAGCTCTGCCAACATAATAATTCACATTATTAGAAATTGCAAATGGGTATATAGAAAATTTGTTTTAAATGTATTTTTTTCATTTAACAAATATTCATGTTAAATATTTTCATATATTGCTTATGGTAGAAGTGATATCAAATAATCATTAGTGTTTTATTGTCAGCATATTATAGTGAGGAGGAAGGACCATTCCTCCTTGTTAGGTTATATTCAGATTACATGGCAACCAAGGGAAACAACAGATTGAAATGGAGACAGTTTGAGAACAATATATCAAAATGCAATGCTCCAGGGAAAGTTTTGGTTCCTCTTTCTATCATGAAAAAGAAGGTAAACATATTTTTTTTCCAAACAGATTCTTTTAAAAATAAAGAGTATTATCTTACCTGTTGAGATAATGGGGAATATGGTTTCTTATCTGGACATAATCTTCAAAAAAATGCATGCTGTTAAAGTTAGGAGGAAATACTTTTTATCTGACCATATAAGCAATCATATATCTAATGCTGTAGGTAAGCTAATAAAACATTTAATTTGGAATTCCTTGATATACCTTTCTTATTCAAGTAACAGAATTAAATAAATTATAACACTTTAAGTCAATGATACTTTATTTGATTGATTTTACATCCCCTTTAATGCAATGAGAAAGAAAGCCTATTTCTCATCATCTTTATTTTAGCTGTGTCAGGCTTACATATAGGATGGATACTTACTATGCTCATTTTCTACAATAATAAGAAAATAAATGCTTTTTATCCCTCTTTGACTTTACGACAATTCATTTAGCTGGCTCAAGTGGTGCAGCAAAAGAATCATTGTTTTCTATTTTGAATGAGTACATAAAATTGATAAAAAAATTTGTGTCATATTTTTAAAAATATTTTTGTGACTAATAAATGAAAAAAAAATAGCAGGGAATCTAGTTAACTAACTTTTTCCTTGTTATGGACTCTTCACAAAATTAATTTACCTGCTTCAGCTAATTCATGCATAGCATCAACCACAGTCTTACTACATGAATCCTTAAGTTGCTTAAAGCTGTATTACATTTGAAATGATTATGAATATTGTGAAAAAGTATAAAACTAGAATCTAATCACCTGGGTCAATTGAATCTTCAAAGTTTATTAGGTTTCTTTCATTTTGGGATTAGTGCCCATACAGATGAAATTTCTAAGTGAGAATCCAGGTTAAATAGCATTATAAGGTTTAGGTTAAGTATGCTCATTCCAGGAAAATTTTGACTTTGTTGCTCACCCTTTTTTATAAATCTCTTTCTTCCTTTCTTCTAAGTGGGTTCACAATCTAAATGCACACAATTATTTCCAAGGGCTATAAATAGAACAAATCAAAGAGAGCAATTTTCAAGAGGAGCTAAGTGCTAAAACAGTTGAAAGCAAAAAGGCTGTTTGTAAGTGTACTGCAGTTATTCATTAACACACACACACACCTATGTATTTGGCTGAGGATCACATGAGATAAATAAATAGTAAAGGAGCTACACAGATGGAGAAGAGAAGACAAAAGGAGGACAAGATTAAAGGTGGGCCTTGTATATTTAAAGAATTATCATGTAGAATGTGAATTTTTGAATTTATTCTTTCTATATTTCTCCAAAAAGTAGAATATATACATTCATGCAAACATACATACATAGACACACACATATAGACATATAGACATACACACAACACACACATATGCACACACACACACACACACACACACACACATATATATATATATATATATATATATATATATATACAAATGTATATTTAGCTATATAGGCTTGAATTTATAATGGAAAGAAACTGGTATAACGAAATGTACAATAAAATTCTGACTCTGACACCATATCACTATAGGAAAATTATTTGACCTTTCTGACTATTAATATCTTTTTCAATAAATGGGCATAAAAATATCATCAATCAGTAGTTGTGTTCCTCAAATGGGACATCTATAGATATCTTATGCTGCTAGAAAATGTCAGCTACATTACTATAGGAGGTTTTTGTTATAATAAATTGAAGTATTAGGTATATTAAAGAATGGATTTTTTAAAAATTGTATCTCAATTTGATGTCTGTGCTTCTGTTAATGGATACGTATGACTTTGTATATCATCTATGAAGCCTACAAAAACAAAGGCATACTTGGAAGGTATTCAGGAGAGGTTTCTCTGACTAGAGTAAAAAGGGAGCCTAGCAAACCAGGAGTAAGCCACTGAATTGGCCACAGTGTGGCAGCAGCAGAGCAACTTGGGAAGGAACAGCTAGTCAGAAGGAGATTATGGGGGTCTATTTGCTAGCACTGAGACAGGTCTCTTTTGCTTTGTCCTACTCAGATCCTGGACACAGTTCTGCCTCACAGTCCCAGGACAAGGAGAAACATGAGCACACTGTCACACAGTGACAGTGGATCTGTGACTCCCCTCACAGATCCACAACAGAAAGAAGTGCTTGTATTTACTTGTGGACCATAGTATAAGCCAGAAAAGAACAATTTCTCTTAGGTCATACCACCTTGGAGGAAGTGAAAACTTACAAGAAGGTCTCCAGAAACAATCCACAAATCTCCTGAAACTTCGAATACTGCATACTCCACACTAGAAGCAGGGCTCTACTTTAATATCAGGTTAAATGTTAGTTATTTAATGTAAGTTAAAAGTCAAATAAATAGGCTAGAGAAATTAGCAAGCAACAGCAACAACAACAAAAGATTCTGACAAGGAAGATCAAAACACACATTTAAAAGAAGTAACAAAGTCAAATCTCCTACATTCAAAGACTCCAAGAAAAATAACAATTGGTCTTTGGCTGTGTACGTTCTCAAAAAGGATTTTTAAAATCAAGCAAGAAAGATAAAGGAAAAATTAAGGAAATAAAAAATCTAATAAGGAAAAGAATGTTTTAAAAAGTAAAAATGTCCAAACAGAAGAAGAATTACAAAACCCACTACAGAAAATAATTGCTTAAAATTTAGAATTGAAGAAATAGAAGCTAATCACTACATGAGAAACTGAGACAATCAAATAGGAGACATCCAGGATTGGAGCCAATATGGCAGAGCAAAGCAAGGAAGCTGCTGAAGCTCTCCCAGTTTCCCATAAAAACTACATAAAACCAAGTCTCTGAACAGAGTCTGACAGAATGAAACCACTCTCTAGCTTAAGGTAAATAAGAGAAATTTAAAGAAAGGTCATTCTCACTTGGATGAAAAGGGTGGTTAGGCCAGCTCAAAAAGAATCTGGGAAAGTCTGTGAGAAGGTCTTAATCACAGTAAATAAGCAACTGAGACCCTCTGTCATGGCTCAGTATAGAAGCACAATAAGGGGGAAGCTTCCAATTCCAGCTCAGAAGGTAAATTCTGTTAAACCAGACTGTTTCTTGAAAACAAAAGGCAAAGCTACTCCTGAAAACTCAGGGGAGCGCTGTGCGCAAAGCCATGACTGAGAGTTGCCCAGGAAACTTGGGACAATGCTCCCTTTATCCCAGGAGCAGAGCTCATGAAAGGAAAAACAGAGTAAATGCCAAAAGAAAAGGAAAGAAAATGAGCAAGAAACAGAAAAGAAACTTGATCATAGAAAGCTACTATGGTGACAGGGCAGAACAAAACACCAACTTAGACAAGGATAAAATGTCCACAGAAGAAATCTCAAAGAGTGATATGAATTTGTCTCAAGCCCAAAGAGGTTTCTTGAAAGTGCTCATGAAAAGTTTTAGAAGGCAAATAAGAGAGGTAGAAGGAAAAAAAAAATGAGAAAGAAAATGAGAGATATGCAAGAGAGAGTCAACAGCTTGAAACAGGAAGAAAAATAATTGTCTGAAGAAAACACTATCAAAAGTGGAATTAACCAAATGGAAAAATTTATATAAATGAATTGAAGAAAATCATACCTTAAAAACTAGAACAGGAAAACTGGATGCTAGTGACTCTGTGAATCTGCAAGAATCAAACAAACAAACAAAAATGGAAAAAATGGGGGGGGGGGAGTGAAACTCCTCATTCTAAACATTCCTGACCAGAAGATCCAGAAGAGAAAATTTAAAAATTATGGCATATCCAAAGGCCATGACCTCAAAAAGAGCCTGGATAGCACTCTTCTAAAAATCATTAAGGAAAACTGCTCCAATATTCTAGAAACAGGGGAAAATATTCATTAAAAGGATTCATTGATCACCTTCAAAAAGAGATCACACAAGGAATCCTTTTAATTAATATTTTCCCCTGTTTCTAGAATATTGGGGCAGCTTTTTTTAATGAGAGCTCCAGAAACTACAATCTCAAATACAAATATATATATATATATATATATTTGAGTTTGCCAGACAAAAACAATAAAGATATCGAGGAGCAACAGCCAGAATTACCAAGCTTCTACAATAAAGGATTAAATGGTGTGGAATGCCATATCCCAGAAGGCAAAGGACTTAGGGTTGCAACTAAGAATTAACTACCTAGTAAGACTCAGCATCATCTTTCAAGGGAGGAGATGGAGCTTCAATGAGGTAAGAAACTTTTAATCATTTCTATTAAAAAACCAGAACTAAACAGAAAATTTAATCTATAAAGACAGAACTCCAGAGAATTATAAAAGGTAAACAGGGGAGAATATGTATATTATTAAAAAGGATATGTTTATATCCCTAGATGGGAAAATGATATATCTATCTCTTGAGAATTGCATTTGTCATTGGGAAAGACAGAGTTAGGGGTGGGGCAGAGAGGGCATCACATTGACTGAAGGTGAAGCGAATGGATTCTGATGTGGTTATATCAAAGAAAAAGACATTAAGAAGTGGGGAAAAACTGTATTGGAAAAAAAGGAAAAGGGAGGTATAATGGGATAATTAGTTCACATGAAGTGCAAAAGACTTATTTACAATGGAAAGAAACATGGGAGAGGGATGAGCATTGTATGAATCTTGATCTCATCAGTTTTGGCTATAATAGAGAATAACTTGATGATCCCTATATAGAAATAGGAGAAGAAAAAGGAAAGAAAATAAAAATGACAGAATAGAAGAAAGGGCAGAAAAACTAGGGGAAAAGATAAGAGAAAGGGGGGAAGGAATGATAAAAATATAAAGTTTTGGGTGGGGAGGGTAAAAATACAGAAGTAAAGATATCAAAAGTATATACAGAGGTGAAAATAAGATGGAAGGATATATAGAGATGGCAATCATAGCTTTGAATGTGAATGAGATTAATTTTCCCATAAAATGGAAGCAAATAGGAGAGTGAATTAAAAAACAGACTCCTACAATATGTTGTTTACAAGAAACAAATTTGACACAGAGCAACACATGCAGAGTAATCATAAAAGATTGGAACAGTATTTATTATGATCCAGGTGAAGTTAAAAAACAAACAAACAAACAGGGGTAGCGATTCTAAACTCAGATAAAGAAAAGAAAATTACATCTTCTTAAAAAAGATAAGAAAGGAAAGTACATAAAGGGTACCATAAATAATGAAGTAGTAATTATCCTAAATGGCTTTGCACTAAGTGACATAGTAGCCAAATAACTAGAGAAGATGTTAAACAGGAGGAAATAGACAGCAAAGACTATATTAGCTGGGTGCTTCAACCTTCCCATCTCAGAATTAGACAAATATAACCACAAAATAAACAAGAAAGAAACTAGGGAGATTGATAAGATCCTAGAAAACCTAAATATGACAAATCTCTGGAGACAGCTGATTTTAGATAGGTCTGGAATTATTTGCATGAACTTATGCTGAGCAAAACAAGCAGAAAGAGGAATACATTGTATGCAATAACAGCAAGATTATATGATGATCAACTATGAAAGACTTGGTTCTTCTCAGTGCTTCAGTGATCCAACACAGTTCCAATAGACTTTGGACAGAAAATGCCACCTGCATCCAGAACAACAACTAAGGATACTGAATGTGAAACAATAAACACTATGCTCAAATTTTTTTCAGCTTTTTAAAAAAAAATCTCTCATGTTTACTTGTTTTTTTTTTTTCCCCTTTACTCTGATTTTTCTCTCCCAACATGATTCTTAAAGTAAAGTGTCTTAAAAATAAATAAACTTGGGGGGGGGGAAGCCAAGATGGCAGAGTGAAAACGTGACTCTCTGTGTCCTACGAACTTCTCTCAACAATAAAATAAGCCGCTGAACTGACCTTCAAGTCAACGAATTCAGAAATATTTGGACACTGCTCTCTGAAGAACTTCATATCAGCTTTGTCTAACTTGGACAGAGGGATAAACAAGCGGACTCGGGTATAGGCCAGAACTGAGGGTGGGACTCAGCTCAGCTCACCATGGCAAAAACTCCAAACTCCAAATTCCAAACACCTGGAGTTTATCTGAGGCATACAGTACACTCTGCCCTGATTGGGGGCAGGTGCTCTGGGAGACTTGCCTTGTTTAAGGAGTAATTCGGACTTAGTCCTAGCCCCCACTGGCGCAGCACCTTAAATTATTTTCCAAATTGCCCCAGGGCAAAGAGCTTTAGCCCCGGTTTTTCCACACCTTAAAGAGATATACATGCTGTCTAAAAAAATAAAGAAGCAAAAGAGAGCTCTCACAATAGACAGCTTTTATAGAGACAGAGAAGGGCTGACCCCAGATCCTGAGGTTCCTTTAGACAAAACTCCAAAGGAAGTTATTAAGGCCCATCACTGGTCCCCTTTTCAAAAGGCCTTTCTGGAAGATTGCTTAAAAAACCTAATAAAAGAGCTGGAGGATAAATGGGAAAATAAATTGAAATCAGTGCAAGAAAGATACAATATCTTGCAAGAAGGATATGATGCCCTGCAAAAGAGATATGAAAAAGACACAAATTTATTGAAAAATAAAATTAGTGAAGTGGAAAAAGAGTGCAATGAACAAAAAAATTCAATTGGTCAGTTACAAAAGGAGCTTAAAAAGGTAACTGAAGAAAACAACACTTTAAAAATAAGAATTCAACAAATGCAAGTTAATGACTCAATAAGACTTCAAGAATGAGTCACACAAAAACAAAAAAATGAAAAATTAGAAGAAAATATGAAAT
>JAJPUD010017001.1:0-32499 GCA_023553655.1 Myrmecobius fasciatus
TTTTTTTTTACTCTCTACAATCTATCAACATCCTTCTCAAAATGTGGCATCCAACTGAACACAGACTATGATATGAGCAGGGCACAAGAGAGTAAAACTCAGACTCTTTCTTTCTGTTCTCCATTCCAGAAAGCATTAGTCTTTCTGGTTGCTACATGGCAATACTACCTCAAATGAAGCTTGTAGTACATTAAATCCCAGATCTTTTTCAGATGAACTTGTAAATGGCCAGGCCAAACCTATCTTTTACTTGTAAAATTGTTGTTTGTTTTTTTAACTCAAGCATAAGATTATTTTTATCCCTATTAAATCCCATCTCTTTAAATCTGGTCTTATATTCTAGTCTATTGAACTCTTTGGATCTTGATTCATTTAAACTACATGCTGGTTATCCCTCCCAGAATTGTAGCATCTGTAAATTTGGTAAGTGATATATGTCTTTACCCAAGTCATTGATAAAAATGTTAAACATCATGATGACCAGAACATAAAACTTTCCACAAAAGTCTTTTGATTTTATCCCAATCTTTCTTTAGACTATTTAAGGTCCCTAAACTTTTCCCAAATCATGTACAGATAAAAGGAAGGAAAGTCACATATATGCTAACTAAAATCTTAGGGAGTTTGAAAGCTAGTTAGACCAACCTGCACCTAACCAGGAATTCTCTTGGCCCTATTCCTGACAAGTACTTATAAAAATCTGAGTATGAACATCTCCAATATCTGGAAAGTCATTACCTCTTAAGCCAGTTATGGTAAAAATGATATATTAATTCTCTTCACCTCACCTACCCCCCATATAGATTAGGCTACTTTTTCTTTTTAAAAATATCAAGATATTCCTCAAAACATGTTTGACTCAAGGAAGTAGGGACTGAGGAGTGATACGATCACTTCCTCATCCCTTGAGTACAAAGCAATCATAAGAAGTTAGAGGGGCTTTCAGATGCTTGGCTGGTGGATGGAACCAAGCATTTGGCTTTCATTTAGTCATTTCATCAAATCAGTTCAAAGGATTCTTATTGTCTATCCTTGTTGAATATCCTTCTGCTAATTAAATCTCTTTTGGTTACTGTTGAATGACCTATAAGTATCTCTTTTTATTCCAGTTTCTAGCCTGAATCACCATGGGACTGCTCTGAGTCAAGCCCAATCCAGAAGGGGAGCCCGTTCTACTTTGGAGCAGTTTTCATTGTTAGGAAATTTTCCCTTACATTGGGCTGAAATCAATCTTTTGCAAATTCTATGCATTGTTCCTACTCCTGTCCCCTGGAACAGAGAACATTAAGTCTAATCTCTTTTCTACACAATAATCCTCTAAAATCTTGAAATAGTCATTACCTCTTAAGTCTTCTTTTCTTCCATCCCCATTTGTTTCAATTAATGCCAAGAAAATATGGTCACCAACCCCACCTCACTATTTTGGTCATCATAACTGGTTTTTCTTCAATTTATCAATATTCTACTGAAAGATTTTGCACAGGACTGAACACAATACTACAGATGCAGGAAGAGATCAGTGGGACTCAATTCCCTCATCCTGAATACTATGCCTTGCTTAGTAGGAGAACAGATTCTTTCATTGTTAGTACCATCCTCTTGACTTGAATCCAAACTGAACCTGCAGGACACTGAAATTCCCCCCTTATATATACACAAACTGTTGTCTAGTAATATTTCTAATATACATTTGTGCAGCTGATTTTTGAACCCTATTAAATTTCTTCTAGTTTGATTAAGTTCATTGTTCTAATTTGTCAAAATCATTTTGGATGCCAGTTGTTGTTTAGCATCCTCCATCACCCCCGATTTTGGATCATTTGCCAGTTTGACAAGCATGGAATCTTTGTCTTTATCCATGTCATTGTTGACTTTTAAATGGTCCATGACCTCAATTCCCTCTTAATTATCCTTTCTTTAGATCTGAGAAGGCTCTTTCCACAACTCTATGGTCTGTTAGCCTAAGAAATTCTGCCTTTTGAAGCTAGAGCTTGTATTATTTTAATTTGTATCAAATTCTTAAATCTGTTTTTTAAAAGTACTTCTAACAATATTGCAGATTCTCCCAACCTGGTTTTTTACTTAGGCAGCCAGTTGTCTAATGAAACTTCATTGCTTTTCAGGAACAGAATACTTTTAAACTTATTTCAATGGGAAAATAAGTGATTAAATTGCAAGGAAAAGTGATTCCTCCACCACCTTTCATTTGAGCTCTGATTCCATGTTTATAATCACCCATGCCACATCTTTATTTTTATATTTTGCATTCACCTTAAAAATACTGTGACCCAAACAAAACATTTTCCCATAGAAGCAAAAAGTAATTTCCCTGTTTCTGTCAAATGCTCTTTCATTTTCTTGTTTTCCTGGGCTCATATTCTTTGTTATCTTTTAATACCTTCCTCTCCTATCTAGTTATCAAGTCTTGATGAATCATTTGTTTTGTGTATCTCCAATTGCTTCTTTGTCTTCTTCTGCTACTATGTAAGAGTCCTCATCAAGATATGCTTGTATTTAATTGCAGTGCTTCCTTTAATTTACCTACCTCCATTATCTTCTTCCACTCAATCCATCCATCAGAACACCGACATATTAATTAATTTCAACAAATTAAGTGCTTGATATCTATAAGGTAGTAGGTTGAATTAGGAATGAGGGTGGGGAAATGACAATGTCCCTCCCTTAAAGAAGGATAGAGACAAAATAAAATCTTATATTTTCATCAGATTATGTCTCTTGCTCAAAACCCTACAATATTTCCTGTTGAAGTAAGTGCAAAAATTCCTCTGTCATTTGGGAGTCTCTGTAATTTACCTTCCTTTCTTTTGTAACCAGAATATTCTAACCACTATCACTACCCAAATATATCTTCATGTCTGTGCCCATGCCATTAACTTACTTGGAAATACTTTCCCTTTTATGCATTTCCCCAAATCTTATCCTTCCCCTATAGTCTAGCTCATCCTTTCTCCTCCACACTTTCTCTTACCATTACAATCTACAATGATCTCTCCCTTCTCTAATATTCTATGGTACCTATTATACCTATCACATTGCTTGACATTGAATCACTATATATCTAGTCCTTTTTTCTAGTCCAAATGTGATTTCATAAGTATGGGGAACTCTGAGTTTTAGAATTCCACCAGACTCATCAATATTAATCAGTTCTTCTGGAATTTATAGTCACAAGCAGCTCCCTGGAGGCCTGAGAGGTTAGTGCTACTTATCCGTGTTCACACAGCCAGAATGCATAGA
The DNA here is from genome assembly GCA_023553655.1 of Myrmecobius fasciatus. Lineage (NCBI taxonomy): Eukaryota > Metazoa > Chordata > Mammalia > Dasyuromorphia > Myrmecobiidae > Myrmecobius > Myrmecobius fasciatus. The sequence continues at coordinate 3,259 of JAJPUD010017001.1, forward strand.
AAATGACATTTGAAACCAAGTATTGTAAGACTTAAGATATTCTACAGTAGAAGTGTCAAAGACTTACCACAAAACTCCCAAGTGCTATAAGGAATCAGATTAAAATGTAATTGGTTTATGTTTAACAAAATAAATAAAAATACAATACAATATGATGTTAATTTCCTATTTCTATTTGAATTTGGCACCACTGTTCTACAGTATTCTGTGGGTGACTTGGGATAAATAACGACTTAGACATGTTTTCTTTTTGTGAGAGCAATGGGTTGTGTACACAGACTTTTACTGACATTAAGCTGTGTCAGAACATTGGACTTTGACTAGATGAAACTGGACTGAATTAAATTCCCACCTTTAATTAGTTCTCTTCCATTTGAATTCTGAATTTCTAGTCATACATGTTTCTTTTGTTGTGTTTTTAATTCTGTGGTCTTAAAGAACAGATTCTACTCAAAGGAACGTGCAAAAGTTGTAGCTCTGCATTGTTCAAAGGGCATACTTCATTATTGGGCTATTGTAATGGCTGGCTATTGGTATGAGCAAGTCAAGCATTTTAAGGATCATTCAAGTCTACAATGACATAGGAAAATGCTGTTGAAAACAAAAAAACAAGATGCCAAGAACTGGCAAACTACTGCTGAAAAACAGCCTAATTAGTCTCTAGAAAACAAGCAAGACCTTCAAAGGATCTTGGCAGCTTAAAGGAGTTGTTATTGTTTGCTTTACATGTGGCATAGGCTTCTTGAATTTGGAAGAACAAGAAAAAGAGTAGTAAAATAAAAAATTTTGTTAATTATTTCTATAAAGAAGCAAAGCTTGTCATATGCAAGATAGAACAAAGGCTAGAATACTGTGAATTAGGGGAAAAGTAATCTTTACTGATGAAACAGCAAGAAGTATTCAACTAGAGTTTATTAAGTAGACATTTAGTATTCAAAGAAATTTATGAATTTATTTCAGTTTTTATAAAATTTGCATCTGGAAAAAGTTCCTCAAATCTTTTTTTTTTTTAATTTTTGGTATGTTTTTGTTTATTCCTCTAACTTCCTAATGATCAACTGAAAAAGGTAATATTTTCCCTTTTCCTTGGCAGTTCTTTCAATAATAAGTAACTTTTACAGAATTGTATTATAACTTTCAATACACAACTTTTTAAGTATACAAATAAATCAAATATTTTTCAAAGTAAAAAAAAGAAAAGAAAAACATGTCTGGGCAGACATGCATTATCAAAGAAATAGGGACAGTGCTGTAAAGAAGGAGGAAAAAATCATAGAACAAAACCTAAAGTTCAACTTAGAACAATGAGATTTTTTAAAATAAAAGGTATACTTAATATCCATCAAGATAAAATGTTGTCTCATGCTAAATCTTGTGAATTCAATGTCAACTCGTGAAAACAAAAGAATTCAGGGAGGAAAGGATATTACATATTAGAAGTTTTTAGGATATATGAAGTTATAAAGCTTATTGTACAAGTAAATAAAGTTGCATATCTGTCTCAGTTAATTCTTAACGCATCATAATTGTTTCATATGTGTACGTCTAAAGTAAACAGTACTATATCCAAATCTTTTGTTACACAATTTCCACCATTTCTAAAATGGCTTCTAAGATCAGAGATGTTTCTTTATCTCTGAAATAGAAAGATCTTCACTTAATCTGAAGTTTCCATAGCTACTAGAGTACCTTCAATTCACTGTGGGCATCTATATACTCTGGGGAATAACAGTATCTCCTAACTGCAAAATGATGTTAACACTTATCTAAATTCAGAGCATTTGAGAGATGGAAGTATTCAAAATCAGTGAGGTAAACATTCCTGTACTCTCCAAACCCCAAATCTATTTTTCTTTTCTTTACATTTCAAAGACAGAAAAATCTGTGTCCTCAGTCAAAGAGCTAGGCTTAGGTCTCCAAAGTAAAAGCTGTGGCCTAACCCCATGCTATGTGCAATCAGCCAATCAGAAGAAAGGAAAATCAGTTGCAAACTATATCCCCCATGATAACCAATTATGGGACTTGTCTCTAACACAATGACATAATCTCTATTACTCCCCCCAACCTCTTCCTTATGAAAGTTCCCATTATCTCTGTTACTCAAGCAGGGACTGACCTAATACAGCTGTTATGGCCTAATTATTAATGAGGGGTCACAGTAGCACCCCCTACCATTACCTTGTGATTTCAGGCGTTGCTCTGCACTCCTGGGCTAGATGAGTAAGACCCTGTACTTTTCCTTTTGTTTTGGGTAGAACAGGGTGAGATGCCCATGATAAGTAGGTATGATAAGATAACAAATTTGCATCTCAGATCTTATTACATTATTTTCCTTTCCCTTCTTCCGAGTCTCCTTATCACTATTCTGAGGACCACCCTCTTTATAGTTATCCAGATTCAGAACCTCAGTGTCATCTTCGACTCAATTCAATGAATTGACAAATCTTGTCATTTCTACTGCATAATCTCTCTCAAATCCATTTTCTTCCTATTCATACAACCACCCTAGTTCAGAGCCTCATCAACACTTACTTTGCAAGGCCTTACTAATTATTAGTCTTTTTGCTTCATGTCTTCCCTCTCCAAACCAATCATCACAGAGCTATTTTCTTAAAACAAGTGTCTTATTTAGTCATATATATAATTAGTGCAATAGTACATTTTATAATTTTAAATAACTAAATCTTTATATATTGAAGGGGATTCTAAAAAGTATTTTTCTGACCGAGGTATATAATCAAGAAAGATTAAAGATCACTGATTTAGGGGATCAGAATGGTATAGTACATTTAGACAATGCAAGTTAAAATCTTGGCTTCACTCTTGAATAAAACTAATATTGTACTATTAGTTTTTTGACAAACTCATTTCTGAAAGGTAGCAAGTTTCTAATCAAGTAATTTTCCACCCTCAAGACATCTGCTCCTTAACTAGCTTGAACTAGAATTTGAACTAAATGAGACCTTAGCTCCTGTTTAGATGGGAAGCATAAAAGCCAGCTTGAGCTAGGCTGTTGCTAGGGATGACTCTTGTGTCTCTGCTTTTCCTAATGAAAGTCAGAGGTGACCTAGCCTACATGGGGGAAACTAAATCAGAGAGGACCTGATTGAAATGACTTGTTTCTCTAGCCAATATTGCTAGAAACAGCTGGGTCTCATAAAGCAAGAAGCATCTCTTAAGTATCAGAGAGAGAAGTAATCAGCCACATCTGAATCCCAGCCTATTTCCTTAGTTTCAGATTAATCATTTCACTTGAGGATTAGTTCTGGGATATGTGGGGAAAACTGGCACTTCTGGTGTGAGGTCTTACTGATGAGCTCTTTTCAGGGCTGCTTATTCACATGATTCACCCAACTCTCACCTGTGACTCCAAGAAGCTATAGCATATGGCAAGTCAGACCCAGGTAACCATCTTGGCAGATGACTAAACCAGGTTGAGGGTAAACAACAAGCCCATTGGGGAATTAGAGAGGTGTCTACTACCAGAATGTGAAGACTTCCCCTGACAAAATGGGCAGATGAGAACAATTTGTTCCCATGGTCTTGAAGGTAGCGGAAGGTACAGACTTTGACTCAGGAAGGGAGTCAGGCTGATGACTTTGTGCAACTCTGCCTCACTTAAATCCAATTCATATGCAAGTGAAGACATCATCCATGATGTCATTGATCCTCTTGGAAACTGAAGGACAAACAGCATGTTCTGAACCATCCTGTTCAAGGATGAATAGGGAGGAACTGAGAAATCTCCACCCACCATCTCACTAAAATGCCTGCCAATTAGGACTGCCTTGCCTTTGTCAGAGGACCAAGTGATGAAACTTAAATCAATAGCCAATCAAAAGATACACCTATTTTGCTCAAGATTTTGCTTTATCACTGGGCCTATGCATCCTTATCAGTAAAATGTGGGAGTCAGACCACATGCTATCTATTCGAAATTTTATGAACCTATGATTCTGTTGTCATTGGTACTCTGAGAAAGAACAAAGCCAGTTTGATTGACTTACCATTTGGAAGAAATGAAAGGTTGTGAGTCAAGAATATAGAAAACCTTGCTAGATGGATAAGATAATAAGTGGAAATAAGTGGGTATAGATCTAAAGGATTCAGTGGAGCCTGATCTACTGTAACTTCTTATGACAACTTTCTAAGTATCAAATCTTAATAATTCCATGGTTCCTTACAAGAAGCAGAGCTACATTGACAAGACAATTATATCAATTTTTGGTCATATCTGTTTTTGCTAGACTCATCTAAATTTCACCATAGTCCACTTTGACAGTGGGGTCAGAAGGCCTACCACATGCTCATCTAGATTTTAATATAGCAAGATTTAAAAAGGCCCAATGGCCACAGCAATAGCTATCCAAATCAGAATTTTCCTCTTGCATAAAACTTTATTTTTTTTAAACCTAGAGAAATCTCAAGAAAAACTTATGAAAGTTAAGATAATTACTTTTCCAACAAAGGTAAGCCACTGTGACTCAATTAGACTTTAATTAGAAGAATTTATCAAGTATCTACTAGGTATAAGGCACTGTTCTAGATGCTAGGGATATAAAAAGAAAAGAGGGAAAAATCAGTTCCTGCCCTCAAGGACCTTTCATTTTACTGAAAGCATATTACAATATAAAGGTGATAATTTGAGAAAGGAGACAAGCATAGCATCAATTAAAATCTACACAAAAGCTTGAAGATAAACCTTTCACCCAATTTTTTTCCTCCCCAAGAAAGTGTTTATTCAAGTTTATTATAGTTTATTCAAGCCAGAGAGTAAAGGGACATAATTTAGTAGTACTATAAGCTACATAATTTATTTTCTCAGAATTTAATTTGAGAGTTAATTAAATAAGGTTGTTTTTTTTTTAAGTTTCCTAAAACTATAAACTAAGGAACAGTTTAAAACTAACATTTGTTTTATATTCAGCAACATATGGAAAAGGCAACAAATCTGACAGGAAAGACTAAAGTATTATATTAAGACCTAAAAATGCAAGGATAATATTTGTTCAATTTAGTTATAAAAGCAAACCTCAAATGATTTGATTCATAGTAATTTGTAACTTTCAACAAGGAATATGAGATGGGGAAGACTAATACTATGTTAATAAGAAAAGGAAATTCTGTATATTTCCTAGGGATTTATGTCTTTGGCAAAAAAAAAAAAAAAAAGTATTCTGGTCATTCAGGATGTACAATACCCTAAGATAGGTTGTTTAAGTTTGAACATTTTCTTTCATCATTAAATGCTTGTCATCCTCCAAAAGTGTTCTTTAACAAAAAGATAGTGCAAACTCCCAAAAGTCAGGATGTCTTTTATCCAATGCCAAACATCTAAATGAAAACTAAAAAAGATTCAGCCCAACATCTGGAAATTTTGTTTATATTACACCACACAAAATACCAATTAATGTATCTGGCTCTGTTTTGGTTTTTTTATCCCAATGTTTGACAAGGAATTCCAGCTATATCTTGCAATCAAGTTCTTAGAACTATATCATATAAGTGTATACTTACCATTCTCCACATGAGGAAAAAAATACATAGCAAAATCAGGTGGCATGTCCAAGAATGCATGACAGATTAATATGCTCCCAAGATACATTCTTAGATGAATTTATTATTAATTTATTCAAACATTTATCACACTACTATGTACCAAAAATTGTACTTGATGGCTTTGAGAAAAGGCACAGGTCCATGCCCAAGAAGCTTACAAGTTAAAGGTATGATGCTATGGCATGTGTGTCAAAAGGTAAAATAAAAGACATTTTAAAGACTATATACATGATATAAATCCAAATATATGGATTTGAAGAAGGAAGTAATCATTTATTGCTCAAGATGAGGAAAATCAGTGAAACGGTCATGGAAAGAGAAGGGAAAGGAATAAACATTTATTAAGCACCTACTATGTAAATTCTTTACAGATATTTGAACCTCATAATAATCCTGGAAAGTAGGTACTACTATTATTCTCATTTTACATTTGAGAAAACTGAGGCATGCAGAGAATAAATGACTTGCCCAGGATCACAAAACTAGCAAGTTTTCAAGATTGAATTTCAACTTAGGTCTAGAATAAATGACATTTGAGTTCAACATCGAGGTTTAGTGTCGATACGTAGAGATGGGGAAGATTGCATGGGCAAAAATATAGAATCAGGAAGGCACATCACAAATAACATTCAGAAAGTGGCATATGCATTATTTTGGCTGAAATATAGAATTTGTGGAAGGAACTAGAAAATCAGGTTACATCTAGATCATAGAAGAATGAATGCTAGGTAAAGAAGTTGTCTTTAAAGAAAAGAGGAAATGACTAAAGATTTCTGATCAGGATAATGATAAGATCATAATGTTTCTTTTGGAATATTAGCCTGGCAATTAATATTAATAGCTTACTCAATGTAATAGCACAGGGAGAGAAGAGAGAAACGAGTTCAAAAGTCACTACAATAAATTATGTATAGAAGAATTGTACAAGTTTAACACATATTGGATTACTTGCTATCTAGGGGAGGGGATGGAGAGGAAGGGAGAGGAAAAAAAAATTTGGGACGCAAGATTTTTCAAGGATGAATGTTGAAAACTTATCTATGTTTTGAAAATAAAAAGCTTTATTTAAAAAAAGAAAACAAAAAAAATGATTAAGCACTTCAGAGTAGTTATATATTGGTATTGGTGTTTCCTAACTTAGAGTTCATTAATGAAATCACAGGTCAAAAAACAAATGAACAAAAAAAAAAAACCTCTACTTGATGAGATGAAGGGAAAAAGACTAATATGCTCAAATAATGCCGCATTAATTTTAACATCAAAGTTTTAATGGTAGAATTTTCTGCTTTAACTAATAAATAAGAAAACTTAATTAAAAAAAAAAGTTACCACAAAAGCCCAGACATTAGGTGATTAGGGAAAAATAAAAGGATAGAAGTTAAGTAATGTTCATATTTGGTGAAAGAAATTCACAAATTCAGCTAAGAAAACAGGATTGGTTGGAGAAATAGGAGGAGAACCAGGATAGTTACAATATCACAAAGCCAAAGGACAAGTGTCTGAGTGATAGGGTAGAAGACAAATGTAGTGGGGCAGCTAGATGGCACAGTGGATAGAGCACCAGCCCTGAAGTCAGGAGGACCTGAGTTCAAATCTGGTCTCAGACACTTAACATTCCCTAGCTGTGTGACCCTGGGCAAGTCACTTAACCTCAATTGCCTCAGCAAAAAGCAAAAAAAAAAAAAAAAAAGACAAATGTAGTGTGTCATTTGCTGCAGAGGTTAGAAGGAAGATGAGGACTGAGAAAACACTTGGATTCACAACCATATTGTTATAGTATAGTCTATTAAGTTGCACCTGAGTCTTTGTGAGCCTATTTAGGATTTACTTGGCAGAGATACTGAAAGAGTTTTCCATTTCCTTCTCTAGCTCATTTTACAGATGAGGAAACTGAGGAAAATGTGGTTAAATAATTTCCCCAGGGTCACACAGATATTATGTATCTAAGGTCAAATTTGAACTCACATCCTCCTGGCTCCAATGTGGGCACTCTATCCACTGTGCCTCCTCACTGCCCATTCACAACCATAATCTTGATGTTAATTGTGTTTATTTAGTATGAAATTTACCATGAAATTATTTTTTTCAAAGGAGGATGAGTGTAAGTAAATTTGAAAGAGATGATCACCAAGTACTTGTACAAAAAAAAGGGAGAATGAATATTTTCCCTGTAGAGGAATAGTGTACTCAAGTCAGTCAACTCACATTTGTTAAGCACCTATTATATGAGTTAAACATTGTGCTATTTGGTGAGAATGTCAAAAAAAAAAGGCAAAAGATAATCCTTCCTCTCAAGGAATTCATAATTTAAGGGGCTATGAAGGGGCTACTATGCCCACTAAAAGCACAACATATATTACAAAAGAGAGTATGACTGGGCAGAGCTGGCAACAGGATCTTAATTAGAAATAACTAGATCTGGAGCAAATTCAGTTGCTTTCAGAGGTTATGGAAGCAGTGTAGAAGGCAATCCTATAATAATAGCATAATTGTTTTAGAAGAATGAGTCACTTGTGTCACTATAGGAGTGAGCAGAAGAAAGACGTGTCTCAAAAGAAGTTGTATCACCAGATTACATGGTTAGGCAGAGAGGGGATTACCATGTATAGAAGATTCCACCTTCCTCCAACTCTGGGACAAAACCCTTTTTAACCTCTCTGCTTCCTCATAGGTTATCCTACCTTTACCTTCTAGTGCTTGGCCCAGAAAAATGTAAAATTTAATCTCTGAAACCTCCCAAGATACTTTGGGATTTATTTGCTAGATTCTTTCTTAAGGACCATACCTTTAAAACCAAATTACTGACTCTCATAGATTGAACAACAAGAGTTTCAGGCTAAGCCCCACTTAGTTATTGTTTGGGCCTTGATTTGTTCAGAGTGAACAAAACAGAAAATTGTTTCTGTTTTGGCAAGACATCCTGAGGCTCTTTCCCTCCAAGATTGATTTTTTTTAAGATGTAAAAGAGCTCATTCTCTGCCTTATTTCTTACCTAGCCTTAATCACTGATTGGGCAGTTTTCTCAGTTAAACTGAGTCCTAGTAATGCCCTAGTTAAAAAGGCCTGGGTCTCCTGCTGCATCCAGGGTCATCTCCAGTTATTCTGATTTATGCACTGGACCTAAATGGCTCCTGAGAAGAAAGATAGTTGGGTGATTTTTGTACAGCCCTCTTTCACTTAAATCCAATCCACTTGGATGTCATGGCATCACTTCCCTGATGTCATGGTCCTCTTCAAGAAGAAAGGACAAACAACAAGAACTCTGCTTTCTAGAGATCTTCCCTCAACACCTTTTTACCTGATTTAAGCAAGAATCTTCTTAACAGAAAATCAGAAAGAGAGCTATTTCTGAACTCAGAGCTAAAGCTGCTAATGATTTCCCTAATGCAAAAAGGATCATTAGTTATAGGATCAGAAATTGAGCTGAAAATGAATACAAATCAATCCTAGTCATTTCATTTTATAAGGTAAAACTGAGATCCTGAGAAGCTTGTTTTGTTCTAATATCACATAACTAGGTAAGAGCTAGCTAGTAGCTGATGAATTTTTAATTATGCCTCTTTAAATATTTCTTTCCTTAGAATATTTTACCTGTTGGGGTTGAGGTGCATATAGCTATCAATTTTCAAACACAAGAGCTCACAAACTGGCCTCAACAACTAAATGAAAAATTGGAATCATTTTCCTGATAATTCAGGTAAAAATGGGATTCTATCCTTGGTCTATTGTTATTATTTGTCCTTAATTCTCAAAGAGGACCATGACATCAGGGACATGATGCCATGGCATGCAAATGAATTGGATTTAAGTGAGGGAGAGCAAGGTCACCTGCCTCAATTTTTCTTCCAGAGTTATCTGGGTCCAGTGGCCTGATATAGAGCAGGATAATTAGTATAGTATAGTGGAAAGAACAGTATATTTGAGTCACAGCTGCTGGGTTCAAATCGTCTCTAATACTTACTAGCTATATGGCCTTAAGCAAGTTACTTCAACTATACAAGCCTCAGTTTACTCATCTATAAAAATGAAGCAGTTCAATTAGTTCAGAAACTCTCAACTATTTTATGTGATGAGCCCCTTTGGCAGCTTGGTGAAGCCTTTGGATCCCTTTTAAGACAGCTATATGGTACACAGTGGATAGAGTGCTGGGCCTGGAAATAGGAAGACCTGAGTTCAAATCTCATGGAAACAATGAACATGAACTTAGCTTTGAGTGAAGAGGATGGAAGGGCCTGGTATGCTATGGTCCATAGGGTCACAAAGAGTCAAACCCAATGGAATACCTGAATAATGAGTTCAAATCTTGATTCAGATACTTACTGGCCAAGAGACCCTGAGCAAGTAATTTAGCCTTTTTTAGTCTCATTTTAGTGGGGATAAGGAAAAGCAATTTGTCTCCCAGGTCAATGGTTAAAGATCCCATAAAATAACATTTATAAAGCACTCCCTGTCACATAATAGGCACTAACTCAATGTTTGTTCCTTTCCCCTTCTCAGAATATAGTTGGTAGCCTATTCATAACTGAAGGAAGTGTCAGCTTTCAGCCAAGAGGTTAGTAGAAATAGATGATTTTTTTTCCATCTAAGTTCACAGACTCCTTGAAATCAACCCAAGAAGAGTTCCAGGTTAAAAACCTTTGAATGGGTTGATCTCTAAGGTCCTTCTGTCTCTAAATCCAGTGTGTATTAGATCTATGACATAAAACCAAGATTCTGCTTTATCACCTAGAAAGGAGATATTCTTAAATATGACAGCGATGTAGAACACCTCTTAAATTCTGTTTCAAATCACAAATAGGAAATGATACAAAGTCATTACCCAAAAATATCAATGTTAACTTAGGTCAAATGAAAAAGCAGCTCTTTTCTCTTTTAATTCTCTCAAAGAACACAGTTGAATCTTTGTTGGACATCTGAGTGTGGAAAAAGCGTAACTTAATCAAGAATGGGAAGGAAGGAAGGTCTAACTTTAGAACTCTATATAAAGACAAATTGACTCTAAAACTAAAGAAAAAAAGACAGGGTCCTGTGTGGATTGCAAGTTTCGATACTTCCTGTTTCATCACAACCATCTTGGACTGTTTGCTTACTCCCCAGAGTTTAGTTTGAATGAAATATATTTTCTTATTGAGAGCATGTGAAAGTGTCCCCGAGAAATTTCACAACTAAGGAGAGGATTTGTTTGTCATTAAACACTTGTATTTCATCAGAGAACAAGAATAATTTTACAAATACAGAACAGTAAACATAGAGAGACCCATTCTACATTTGGGGTTGTTTCACTCACTAATTGCCATGTAAAGAAAAAGGAAAAGGAAATGATGCCAGTGTATAGTGCCAGTGATTCAGATCCTTTAAAAAAAAAGTTGAAATATTACAGGGGCTTTGTATGTTGGACTGCTGTGTTGTCACCATGGTTATGCTCTGAGACCCATTCCAACCATAACTTCTGGTCAGACAGATCCATCTGAGAGGCATGGAGCAGTGCACTTGGAGTTAGAAAGTCTGGCTTTGAATCCTAGCTTTGCTGCCTATTAGAATCACAACCAGTCCCTTCACTTCTGTGAGACTCTTTTCAAGGGAACATTTATTAAGTATCATATTAGCTCCTCCTCTCCCTCACCTTTTGGATAGAACAGGCTAGTTGGGTGCCCTTTAAACCTGCTTTCCTTTCACCCACCCCTCTCCTGACTCCTGAGTTGTCCAGACTCCTCCATAGATGACCCAGAAGGCAAGGGCTGACCTTAAGCAACTCAAACCCTCGCCCTGAAGGAAGCAAGAGGGAAGAGTCACAGCTGCTCACACCTCTTTGTATCTTTTGTCTAAGCAGAATTATCAACTAAAACTTTGGTGAAATGGAGGACCACTGGCCCCTACCATGTATTTACCAGTTTATCTAAGTCCACCAGCCCTTACCATCTACCCTTACCTTTCCCTTGATTGCCTTTCATTTGCTGATGCACCCCTAGTTCTCCTAAATCTTGCAATCCACAACATCCCTGAAAGACCCTTTCTTCCCAGCCTTTCTGACCACTCTGCAGCTGAACTCTCATACATACTGTCTCCCCTAATAAGAGTGTGAGCTCCTTGATAGCAGGGATTATTTCCCTTTTTCTTTTTGTAAGTCCAGCATATAACCTGGTACTTAGCAAGGTCTTAATGTGTCTCTTTTTATTCATTCGTTTTTTCACATACTAGGTGGTAGGTATACAAAAAAATAACTGAAAAAAAAGAGCAGTTCTTACTGTCCAAGATACTAAATTTTATTGGAGGAAAACAAGATGAATGCAGATAAGCAAATACAAAGTAATTTTTTAGAGGATGAGAGTAGTACTTCATATTAATGTATAAAGAGATTTCTTATCTATTCTGAGACCTTTCCACCAAATTCTTTGTGGTTTTTCCCCCCCAGAGTGCTATCGGGAGGACTCTATCTCTCCCTAATGTTAGTCACATCTGCTCCAAGTCTACCCTAGAAGAAAGATATAAAAGAAAAAAAAGCAGTTTTTTTTTTTAAAGGCTGAGAATATTCTGTTGCTCTTTTACATGCCAAAACTAAGCATTAGCTTTTCTAGTAAGAATCTGTCCCTCAATAGATTCCAAGAACATGTCAGAGGCAGTTCTAATGACAGGAGACCACAAGAGTTTTGCCACTTAACATTGTAAATGCTCGTGTCCTTACCTTTTAGAAAGAAAAAAAGTCATACGAATTACATTGATGGCAAAAATTCCCCTGAATTCACCCCCGCCTCTCAGGATAATTTTGAAGAAAATGCTTTGTAAATCATCCTTACTATAGCTTATATTGCCAAATATTTTACAAAATGCTTTTACATATGTAATCCTCACAATGACCATATGACAGATAGTAGTGCAAGTGTTATTACACCTGTTTTGCAGATGACTAAACTGAGGCTGAGAGTTAGACTATTGTGGCAAAGCCAAGAAACAACTTCAGGCCTTCCAACTCCATTTCTTCTGTTTATCCAGTTATATGATACTATCTCTATTTTCTTTCTAGAATTATTCAATTGAGGCTAGAATTTCAATGGACTTGGAATAGAAAGTGCCATCTATGTCTAGAAAGAGAATTATAGAGACTGAATATAGATCAAAGCATAGCATTTTCATCTTTTTTTGTTTGTTTGCTTGCGGATTTTTTCTTTTCTCATGGTTTTTTCCCCTTTTGATTTGATTTTTCTTGGGCAACATTATAAATATGGAAATATGTTTAGAAGAATTGCACATGTTTAACCTATACATGATTGCTTGATGTCTTGGGAAGGGAGAAGGAAAGGAGAAAAATTTGGAATGTAAGGTTTTGCAAAGATAAATGTTGAAAACTATCTTTGCATGTGTTTGGAAAAATAAAATACTATTTTTTTTAATCTAAGCTAGGCATACAAGAAAAGTGAAAGATTGCCAGTCTTGGAATCTAGAAAATCTGGGCTCTGATTCAGCTTCTGACATACACTAATCATGAGTAAAACCATTATTAGGTGCCCTTGAGATCAATTATCTCAGATGGATTTCCACACTAGAATTTCCATACTCTGATAAAAGTACAAGTCTGCATCTCTTCTCACCCCCAACTGCAAATGACAGAGTCCTATAAATATTGGTCACTCCAATAATATTAGCATATAATATTAAGATTATGATGTAATTAGATTGCCATGTTATATTAAGATATTAATTGCCTTCTTAAAAAAACACATTGAAATTATTCACAGAACGTCCTAATGCTGACCATAATGATCAATGTCTTCTAACCAGGTTAGGACTTTTAAAAAAAAGCCTATGGAAATCTAAATATATTCTTAAGACAAAATTATGTGTAGCTTTTATCATTTAAAATACAAATGCACCATACAGCTCTTTAAGGAGAGGATGAAAAGTGCCATTAAAACAAAGACAATTGATGTAAATTTCCACCCCAATGGACAATAAACTTGAATTTCAGACTACTCAAGCTTAGAGTTGCAAAGTTACCATTTCACACAATATATTTTCAGTTTCAAAAAAAATGACTTTTTGACAAAAAAAAGAATTTACTTACATTTAATGTTATTAACTAAAAGAAAAATAAATATACTCAGAATACAAGCATTTGACAAATAAGACACTCACCAGGGCTGGTACCTCTACAGTTTCCATTGCTAGAATCCATAGGAAAATCTGCAATTGATTTACAAAACATGTAAAGATTTATTAGTAAACTTGTTTTCAGAATGTTGGCATTAATCCACAAATATTGATTAACATGTAAGGCACTATTCTGTAGTGTTAATTTGATCCCTATTTTGGCTCACTAGATCAGACCCTTTCCTTCTTCCTTGGTTCCTTCTATCTCCCATCTCACCCAGTCTATAATGGCCACAGCCAACTCTACCCCCAAATGCTGATGGATACATAAATTTTAAATTGTTCCATTACTAACTTGGGCTAATCTCTCCTTCCTTAAGCAATCTGATGGTCCTTCTACTGACGGAAGATCCACTATATCAGTGCCAGACTTAAAGCAAATCTAAGTGATCAGTGTTAGTCCTACTGCAGTTTGGCTCTTCTGACTCTAGTCATCCATCAGCTTCAATCTCCCCTAGAAGCAGGGATGATAAAAAAAAGTCCCACTATGACAAGCTATCCAGTATTTTCTTAAAGGATTTTGCTAGAATACTAATAATAGTATGCAATTGAAATTGAAAAATACCCACTTTATAAGAATCTTATCAGATAGATGGTAGGAGCAGTTAGGGGATACAATGGATAAAGCATAGGACCCAAGTTCAAATCAGTTTCAGAAACTTCATAGTTGTCATTTACTTTATATGCCTCAGTTTCATCATCTGTAAAATGAGGAAAATAATAGCACCTATCTCCCAGGGTTGTTGTAAGGATCAAATGAGATAATAATTGTAATAAAAAAAAATTAGCACAGTGCTTGACACAGAATAAGTATTATATAAATGTTGTTTATTCTTATCCTTCTCACCATGAGAATGAGGAAACTGAGGCTTTGAAAGTTTAAGTAGCTTGTCCAATGTCACATAGCTAGCAAGTGTGGAAAATGATCCCCAGGTTTTCTAACTTTTAAGCTTAGTGTTCATGCCAATACATGAGGCCACCTCTAGGACACATTATTAAAAATTAGATCTCATTAAAAATTTTAAAATAATAGCAACTAATATTAATATAAGGCAATGAATTGATCTCAGTTGATATAGCTGGGTCTCAAAGAAGAGAAGATTGAAGTTGACCCCTAATGGTTGTGTGACCCAGGGCAAGTCATTGAACTGCTTAGTGTCCCTGTGACTCCCTAAGACTTTATGTTGAAAGGCAGTAGCTTCTTTGAATTCACATATGGAATTTCCTTACTAGGAATTCAAATGATCTGATAGATGAAGGATATATTTATAAAGCTCTAGGCACAGTACCTGGCACATAGTAAGCTTTTAATACATATTTATTCCTACCACTAGCAACACCCCACAGCTTCTTCTCTAAGAGTTTCTGACACCAAAGAAATGAAAAAAAAAATTAAAAATACTGTCACCAATAGATAGTACTTTAGGTTTTATAATACTGACATTTATAAATGCAATAATGAAGGCTAATATATGATAAAGCTGAGTGCTTACATTTTCTAGATCTATAACAATGAATTCCATTAAAATTGTAATTTATTTATTTTACATGATTTTTAACATTTCAATTTATTTGATTAAATAAATTTGATTAAAAAATTGTTTCATTACAGTCAAGAAAGTGCATATTTTCCTAAACTTGTATAAATTCACCTCAGCTTTGAGTTTTGGGAAAAAATGCAATTCTCATTCTGATCTTTTGGTTCCAGCTCAAAAAATATATATATAGTGAGAACACAGAATTCTGTGACCATTTCATGGGATTTGTTATTCACATCAAAGAGGTCTAGCTGTATTTACCTTATCCTAGAAGGAAATGGAAGAAAAAGGATTTGAAGCCAAAATAATTATCTACCTTTCCTAAGGAAGTATAAGTAAGTTTAGGAAAGGTGAGTCCTTCTCTGTGGTGTTTTGGACTTCTCTGAGAGATGATTCAGTTCATTGTTGGCATAGGGTGAAAAGTAAAGTGCTGTGGAGTGTGTAATCTAGACTAGTAGTGTCAGACTTCAAATAGAAATGGAACCACTAAGGTCTACATAAGGATCTCTGCAGGCCACAATATAATTTAGAAAACCAGATATTAACATTGTCTATGTCCTATTGTATTTTTATTTATTTTGTTAAATATTCCCCAATAATATTTTAATCTGATTCCTTCAAACCATCTACCATGTTTGACATCTATGATCTAGATGAATGGTCTCCACAATTTTTTATTGTTCACTCCATCAATAAATTTTTTTCTATGACCCCAATATGTGTCTATTTGCTTACTTATAAAATGTATGCATATATTACTCTAGTAATCTTTATGTGCCTTATGAAGTAAATAGCATTTAATGTTTTAAAGGGCAATATGGTAAAAATAATCACCAATACCAAAATCAACAAGGAACTATTAAAGTTTATTGAGTAGTAAAGTGACAAGGCTAGATCTGAGATCAAGGAAAATCATTTTGACAGCTTTGTGATAAGAGAGACTTAGGACATGAAGATCAATTAGGAGTCTATTGCAATAAAACATGTGAGTGGTAAGAAGTTACTGAACTATGGTGCTATCTATGTCTCTGGAGAAGGGGACTTAGATGCCAGATGTTGTGAGAATAGAAATGCCAAGATTTGAGATTACTAGGAGGGGAGGGGAGAAAAAAAAAAAGAAGAAAAAATTGAGTTAGATTTGAATATTTGAATGATGGGAAGACTGTACATTCAACAGAAATTAAGAAGTTCAGAAGAGGGAAAGAATGAGATATATGCCTATGAGAATCACTTTTAAATAGGCACTTCATAATATAGATATATATATAGAAAGAGACAGACAGACAATGGAAGAGAGAAAGGGAAAAGGAAAAGGACAGGGAGATAGGGATGTTGATACAGAAAAGGAGATTTGGCAGAGTAGTTAGACAGCTAGGGAGATGAACCAAATGAAAGCAGAAAGGAGAGAGTAAGCACCAGGAAAGGAGGAATGCTCAAGAGTGTCAAATATTACTAAAAGTTCAAAAATGATAGAAGACTGGTAAAAGACAATAAAACTTGGGAATTAAAAGAACACTGGGAACTTGGAAGGATGAAGTTTCAACAAAGAAAGAAGTTAAGGATGAGGAAATTGAGAACCTAGAAGCCAAAAAAGATAGTTTTTTTTTTTTTTTTTTTTTTTTTTTTTTTTTTTACAGGGAAACGGGGATATTCAGAAGAGAGTGAGTCTCCTTGGAGTTTTGTTTTTTGTTTTGTTTGGAGGGGATATAATGCAATTATAATCCATCCACTCTTGCTTATCTCTTCCTATGAATCCTCATTAAAAAATTACAAGTGAGAAAGAGGAAATGCTTCTTCCAATATCAGAAATTATTATATTCAAATATAGTCAGTGAGTCAAAATACATTTATTAAGCACATACTGTCAACTAAGAACTGTGTTAAGTGCTGGGGATATAAAAGAAAGACAAAAACACAAAAAACAAAAGCACAAAACTTTCTTTCAAACCTCAACATAAATGAGTTTTGGATTACTATCCTTTTGAACTATCAAGGCTGTTACTCTATTTCCTTGGCACAAATGAATGAGAATTGATTCCCCCCCTCTTCCCACCATATAATTGAAAAGGGACAATTAAATACAGTAAACATTTATAAGGGACTACTATGTGTGAAGCATGCTGTTCAAGAACCTGGGAATACAAAGACCAAAAAAAGTTTCTTTCCTTAAAGAGTTTACACCATAGGGAGGAGGAAGGGATTCAACACGTACATGGCAAAATAAATAGGAAGTAAGTTGGTGAGAGAGGAATATATCAACAAGAAGGAGGAATAGGGGAAGCTTTCAGCAGAGCTGAATGAATGAAGATTCTGAGAGACAAGATTCAACAACCATGTTTCTAAGTGCCTATTTCGTGCTAGGCATGGAAGACACAAAGACAAAACAAAAATCAGTTCCTATTTTCCTGACCTTACCTTCTCCTGGGGACCCAAACACACAAAGATGAGTAAACGTAAGCCCATAATTGTAGGAAGTCAGGTGATACAATGGGTACAATACTGGGTTTGTAATCAGGAAGATTCATCTTCTGGTTTCAAACACTCGCTACCCTAAACCCCTATTCCTCTCAACTTTCCTCACCTGTAAAATGAAATGGAAAAGGAAATGGCAAACTACTTCAGGATCCTTGACAAGAAAACTCTAAATGAGATCACCAAGAATTAGGTGTGATTGAAAAAACTAACGATTATTGTTTTAATTCATTATTAGAATGCAGCCAGTGTCTTCATGAATGAAATTTCATTTCTTACCAGGTTCCTCTGTACTTCTCTACTTCTCACCAGATTAAAATAGGGTAAACTGTGTGGTGTGCTCAAATCTCAGAGGTCCCGAGTTTAGATCCCAGTTGTATTTAGTACTTCTGAAAGTCTGAGCAAGTTCTTTTATCTCTATGGGCTTCAGTTTTCTGCCAAATTAACATTTGACAAATTTAAATTTAAATCTCTAAATTCTTCTTATCTCTTAATTTAGTAGTCTATGCAAAGAATTAGCCATAAATAAAATATATACTGATATAGAATATTAACAACTATTTTCCCTTTATATCATCCAAAGTAGTTTACAATTTCTATAATTTCAATTACAACCAAAATAATTTACTTATGATTTCTTCTTTGGAGAAATAATAAAGCCAATATTTCTTGTCTTAAATTTTTCATTTCTTTAGATCATCCCATTTTCCCTCACTCCCTTAACAACCCTGTGTATCACACTAAATTATTCTTCCTTCTTGGTATTAATTCCCTCAAATATTTTTAGACTAGGGTTAAAGAAAAGGCTCTCTGTTTTTCCTAGAGTAGAAAAATGATTCAACTGCAGTTCATACATGTGAAAGTTTGCTTCCTTTAGATGCTGCCAAGATCAGGAAGACCTTAAGTAATCACTTGAGCAACAGATTTAGTAACATAAATTATGATGATCAAGATAGCCAATCCCAGTGGACAAATGAGTAGAGAACCTTTGGCAAACCCAATGAGTATGCTATGTAAATCTTTATTAATATCAGTATACCATAGGTGATTTTGCATACTTTGTCTCAATGTTTCTTAAAGTAAATTACCTTTTAAGAGACTCCCTTGAATCTGAGATACATACATATCTGCATAAATATTCAAATTGTTAATTCTAAAACAAAAATAAGGTCTACCTTTCCACTAACATTCTAAACATGAGGCATATTTATGAACAGTTGTAGATCATACTTATAAACCAAAAAAATTAATTGAAAAAGAAAAATTCAGATGCATCTTGTAGTCTTATCTATATGACAAGAAACATTTAGTTTAGCTGAATTTTTCACTGAATTTATTCACTGAATGGGGAAAATTAATCAATTACACTGTCAGTTATGCACATAGACAGTCCTAGAATAAGTATTTGACTTGAAGAAGTTTTATGTCAATTTTATCATTGTGAACTATTTTTGAGTTAGTAGTAGAATATATTGTACTAAATTAAAGTGACCAGTTTTGTCTGCTTTCAGATAGTGCTGATTTTTTTCTAACAACCTGTAAAGTTTAGGTTTTAAGAAAGGTTATTCTTCAAAATGTATAACACTAAATGATCCTTGGCATAAGAGACAGCTAGGTGGTACAGTGGGTAGAGCACCAGATTTGGAGTCAGAAATATCTGAATCCAAAAGTAGCTTCAGGCATTGGGCAATGTGACTCTGGGCAAGTCACTTAAACTCTGCCTCAATCAGATCCCTTAACTTTAAAATGGGAAAAATAGAATCTACTTCCCAGGGTTGTTGTGAAATTAAGGATTAAATGAATCATATCTGCAAAGCACTTTGCAAATCTTAAGCTATGCCAGCTTATGCCAGCTGTATGAAGACAGAGGCCAGACAGATCAGGATCTAGGACAGGTGCTTCTTATAGCTTCAAATTGAGAAGTATATAAATAATTCCTGGACTACCATAAACAAACTAATCTGGGGAAGGAAAGGGAAATAAGAATTTATGTAGTGCCTACTATTTGCCATGCATTAGGTGAAGGGCTTTCCCCTAACATCTCCAAATATTATATTATTTGACTTTCACAATAATCCTGGTAGATAAATTCTATTATTAGCTACATTTTACAGTATGGGAACCAGAACAGAAGTTAGGTGATTTACCCAGCTAGTAAGTATCTGAAGCAGGATTTGAATTCAGGTCTTCCTGATTATAGACCCAGCACTTTATCTACTGTACATCAGATGTCCTGAATCTTACTGGTGTGCTTTTAAAATTACAGTGTTAAAGTTTAGTCAAGAGGCAGTGAAAAATAACTAGTGGGAAATGGCCTTGAATCAATCAGTTGGCCAAGATTCAAGTTTAAAACTTACTTATAACCTATTTATCAGATATACTACCTCAGTGATTTATAAGACAAGTCACTCAAACTCTCCCTGCCCCAGACAACTCTCCAAAAGTATAACATTACTGAGTATGAGCCTATATGTATTGGTTGGAGTTTCCTTCATGGACTTTCCTTTACCAGTGAAATCACAGGTCTCTTAAAAAAGGGGATGGGAGTAATAACTATTTAGGAAGGATAATAAGCATTTATTAAGTACCTATTCTGCACCAACTGTGTGGTAGGCACTCAAATATTATCTTATTTGATTCTCACAACAATCTTGGGAGGTAGGTGATATTATTATCCCTGTTTTATAAGAAATGAGGCAAAGGTAAGTGACTTGGTCAAGATCACACAACATGTAAGCATCTGAAGTCACATTTGAATTCAAATCTTCCTGGCTCCAGGTTCAGTTTTCTATCCAATGTACCATCTAATTATTAAAAAAAAATTAATATACATGGAAGTTCAAAAACAATTCTTTGCCTTTACCTAAGAAATGCTTAACAAATCAGGACCAGACCTCCTCAGCTTGGCACTAGACCCCTGAATACAGGAAGAGACAGATTTTTCTGCATTCAAACAATTAACAGGATAAAAACCAGGACAACAGATTAGATAACCTGATTTCTAATTAGAGGAAAGATTAGAGATTTTTCTAAATTGGGAGGGGAAGAGCCAACTAGTACAATTTCCTGAAATCAAAAAAAGAGCTGTCCCACTCCCTATCAAATGTCTGTATTCAATCAAAGGAACAAGGAAACAATAACTGATTTATCAGCATGGGGCCAGTATTCAGAGAAGACACATGGGTTGCTTGAGATGTATAATTGTGAGAAAACTCCTTGCTTCAATCTTTGGATCTGACTAGGTTTCTGGTCAGCATAACCTAAGTCCTTAGTCAAAGGTCTCTAAGCAACAGGTGGAGGTGGTCCAGCTTCCCAGTCACAAAGGGTCAGGTTCAAACAATGCAGTAAAATTTTCTCACAATTCCCATAATTGAATAAAGTTCTCACAAGATAGAAGTTGGACTAGATCCATAATTAAATAGAAAGGGAATTGAACTAGATCCAAAATTGAGTCACAAGATGGAGCCAGTGTGGTTCACTCAATTCCCACAATTCCCTCAGTAGTGTGACTGTTGTTCAGTAGTTTCATTTGGTCCGACTCTCTGTGACCCCATTTGGGGTTTTCTTGGCAAAGATACTGGAGTGGTTTGCCATTTCCTTCTCCAGTTCATTGTACAGATGAGATACTGACACATATGGGGTTAAGTGACTTGCCTGGGGTCACATAATTAAGTATCTGAAGCCACATTTGCACTCAGGTCCTCTTTATCCCAGGACTGGCACTCTATCCACTTTGCCAGCTAGCAGTTGTTTGACCATAACTTTGTAAAGCAGAGATCCTGACACACTATTTAAAAGTATCTCCTACTTCAGCTAATTTGGAAATAGAACATTTAATGATAAGGAAACTTCCTGAATTAGAATTTCTCCATTTACATCTACAATTTAAGATTCAATCTTGGGTCCATGATATAAACCTTGAACCAATAATCCTAACAATGGTGGCCCCCTCTTCCTCTCTGCTTTGTTCTATGGAAGTGGAGAAAATGAGATAAGCTAAATCCACCTGATCCTTGCTCCCTCCCACAAGTCCAGTACCAGTCCAATGTAGTTTACCATCATAACCCAGCTGATAACAACCAGTTTAATCTTGAATACCTTCACTTGGTTCTGGTTCTATAGAGAGCCAGGTTTAGCAAATTACTTTGCAGGTATGAATTTCCACTGTATAATTCATTTCATTAACTAAAAAATGATCTCTTCTGGAACATTACATAGTAACTTAAAAATGTGACTCTACCACCTTACAAAAATCCTCAGAGTAACTTTTCCACTTTGGTTGTTGAAGAATTAAGCTGATCATAATAATTTGGAGAAAAAGCCCTGATATGATAGAGATTTAGTCTTCAAGTCAAAAACCTAGGATTCAAGTCTTTCTTCTGACACACAATTACAATGTGACTGCAGGGAAGTCACTACCTTGTCTCTGCCTCATCCAATTCTCTAAAAATTTCAAAAGACCTTGTAATATAAAAAAGTGGAAGGAATTTCCCATATCTTGAGTTCTCCTATTGATGAAATCACAAGTTTGCATCCTATCTCTTTCTGGATTACCCCCCAAATTATAAAGATTTCTGACCAAATATAAAATGGCAGTAAATCTTAACAATGGACAACAGTAAATGAGAACATTTCATTCTTAAGAAATCACAAGCCAATATACACCCCAAACACACCTGAGTTGGCTACTGACATAATGAATTTTCTTTTATTACAATGGCAGAAGTGAGATTTGTTGTTGAAGAAATGTTTTTCCAATTGAATAGCTACCTCAAAATATGTTTTAAATAAACTTTTGAAAACAAAACCCCTACTTCAAATTTAACTTGTAAAGTAACCCTCAGAAAAATTTTAAAAAGTGAAATAGGAGGTGATGAGATATGTATATGTCTTTTGCAATTAGTGTGAATAGCATCAGGGATTGCAAATGAATTCAAGATTGAATACCACAAATACTAATATCAAAGGAGAGAGCTAAACTTTCAATGCCAGTCATTAGATGGGAAGCTATCCTAAGAATCTGTGGTGATAGGCATTATGTTGTCTTAAAGGGAAAAATTAAAGGATTTCTAAAAGAATTAAAGTTTAGCCTCTTGATTCTGGCCACTTCCTTAAGTTCAATGAGACCTTCCAATAAAGAATTTGTTATTACCATGCATTTGAGTGTGTGTTTGCACACACAAGGATACACACACAAACATCTGTATTCATGTTTTTCCTCCATTCTCTTCCTAGAACTTTTTTTCTATTAAGGATAGGTCTGTAGGAATCATGAATATTACAGCATTGGAGGAAGGGGAAGATCAGAAATCAGCTTCCCATTGACTGAAAGAATGTTTTCATGCATTTCACCCTGGAATCATTCAATGAGGTTATTGTGCTACATTTGGTCTGATCCTCACCAATAGGTAACTTGGGGGCACTTTTACTGAAACTGCCTCTCTTCAGCATCGAAAGGGATTGCTTTGAGAAGCTCTTGACCTGGCCAAGCCACCTTCAGGTCGGATATCTCTATAAAGTAATTTTTAAAGTCCCACAGCTCCTATGAGGGAAGTTTACCAACACATGGCAGTGGAAGCCATTGCCACCACCCTGTCCTCAAACACGATCCAAAAGAAACACCAGCTTTTACATGGTTCTCAATGATCGACAAGCCAAGACAAATTCTATGGTAGACTGTCTCTATAATGAATACTGAGGCTTTGGGATCAGTTGTATTATGTAATTAGCTCTTGGTTCAGTATCAAGTAATAACAACTTACACTTCTGTAGTACTTTAAACTGACAAAACTTTCCCACAACCACAATGCCTAGTGTTATTATTGTCCTGTTTTTGGTAGATGTGAAAATGTATTTCAGTGACAGGATTTGAACCCTAGTCTCCTCACATTAAACTTGATGCCTTTTTCCCTACACCACACTGCCATGCCAGATGGAGAAAAAAATATTTCAGAAAGGTGATAATGATGGAAGGATAGAGACCAAACCTAAGATTTCACTGGTATAGAGATGAGGACTCCTATTACCTGGGCAGGTTACAATCCGACTGAACTGTCTGGAGCACTGACTAGTGACTAAACCAACTTTACTAGTGTGTCAGAGGCATTATTTGACTATACCAAGCTATCTCCCAAAGATAAGAGATGGTGAACCATGGGTTGGAGGAGGAGAGGAAAGGAAGCAGAAAACACAGAAATTTTTATTGAAGAGCATTTCAGTAGCCAAAACTTCTAAGTACACTACCACTGAAAAGCAATACTATGGTTTTCTTCTTCCTCTGCTTACCTGATGCTCGGTGAGATAATATGCATAGAAAATAGAAAAGGATAGCAAAATGAGGGCAAAAGATGGTTTATAATTTTTCTAAAAACTATATCCTGATCATCAACAATTACCTGTAGCTAGTTATGTGTTGAGGACATAGCTATAAGAGAAAAAATAGAATTTTTTTTAAAGTGAAAGGTAACAGAGAAGGCAACAAATAGGTACATTTAAAAATAAAAAGAAGTCATCTGACACACAAGGACAAAGTGGTTTTTTTGTTTATTTGTTTTCAAAAGCTTTCAAATATTGAGTTTGCTTTTTAAAATTGATGAAAGATAAAGTTAGAAGTCTGGATTATATAATACAGGAGGTGGGGTTAGCTGGATTAAACAGACCAGAGTAAATTTGTTTCATTAGGATATTAGATTTTACGGAGAGCACAATTAAAAAGAAATATAATGGGCAAACAATGATTGGTTCCATTCTATGTAGAGCTGCAATAAAGTTTTATGGGTAAGTGTGAGCAGGGCAAGATAGAAGCAAATGGAAGTTAAAGGGATTAGGCTGCCTAGAGGGAAAGGATAAAATGAAAGTATAAAAAGGTCAGGCTATTTGGACAATAGAAGTAAATGTTGAATGAAGAAGGGTCTGAATACTAGAAGAGAAAGAAAAGTAAGATTAAAAATGGGATTATTCTTAGAGCATAATAATAAAAGACTTTATTAAGTTTTCTGCAACTTTTAAAGTACAATAGATATCAGTTATTATTATCCAAAAACTTTTTCCAGTTGAATTTCAAGAATGATTAAAAAAAAAAAGATTTAGTAATAAGATATGAGAAAAGCAGAAATTCATCAGTAGTGCACTGTTTCCAGCATGGACTAAAGAACTATTTATCTCAGTGAAGCAAGAGAGGGAATTTAAGGTAAAGACAGTTGCCCAAATTAGAATTTGGCCAGTACACTGCAGTTACAATCTATGCATTGTAACAAGGTTACATAAAAAGTAGCTTTAAGAGGAAAAGAGACCAGTTCTCTTTTTTCTCCAAAAATCACAACAGAAAGTTTAAAAAGACGGTGCTTTCTGTCAAAATGAGATACTCGAGGATCTCTATTTTAGTCTCTAGGGAACTGTCAACCAACACAAATCATAGCCCATTTCTTACTTAATAGCTGGGTCCTAGGGCATTGCTTGAGGAGCAGAGATGTACCACCACCACACAACCAGAAGTATCGGAGGTAGATCGGAACTCAGGACTTCCTAACTGCTATCTAGAACTTGATACCTCCTAAAGAGACGAAAATGAAGTTACCCCAAAAAACTGGGAAGAAGGCTTATTGTGGAAGATTAAAAAGGATTAAAGAAATGTTAAGAGAAATACAGCCTAATCAAAGAAGCTTGCTAAGTATAAGCAAAGTGTTGTTCTTTTGAGTTCATGAGAGGTAGAAAGAGTGGTATTATTTAGCTGTGTATTAAGTTATCTAATATGAAAGGACTGGATGAAGTATTAAGGGAATGAGAGATCATGTATCGAAGGGCAAGGAGCATCGTTTGGAAGGGTAATGAGTCAAGATTAGGAGGGATTCTTGCTGGGTGGAGAAATGATTAAGGGTGTGAATATCGTTCTGAAATAGGAGATTAGATCAAAAGGGGAAAGGTAAAATGAGATGGGGTGAAGGCAAAGAACCAGCACTAAAAGTGGAATAGGATCCAAGACGGGAAGGGGTTATTTAGGTAAGGTAGAGACAGATCCAGCACTCACCAGCTCCATCAGCAGTGACTATGGCCTCAGGAGAGATGCAGACACCTCTATCATAGACGGGCAATTCTTCACAGGCCAAGCTCTCTGGCCAAGAGTGTCGATATTTGATGAGGACCGGTTCACACCCCTGCCGAGCTCTCTCACACACAGACTTGCAAGGCTTGATGGGCTCATGCTGAAAGTCAATGGTACAGATAGGCGCATACATAGCACAGAGGAAGAAGAGCAGGTCTGGGCTGCATCGGGTTCCTAGCAGGCCTTCAAATTGTTCTATTGCCAAGATAGCATTTGCCTGGGTGCTGTGGTGCAGGTGGTTGGGCATCTTAGTCATGTTCCAGGGTAAAGACTTGCACAGAGGGATGCGAACAGGTTCACAGGCTGCACTCTGGGCTCCCGGCACCTGGCTAAGGAAGATGCCCGCCATGGCAAATAGAAGAAGTAGCAGCATCTCTCCAGAACCGCAGTCAACCATAATCCCGGTAGAATGGGAGACTAGAAAGTTAAAGGAGGCGGAGAAACCCTTTGGCTCTTCTTTCCTCCTTTCTCAGTGATCAGTGAGTTTCTTCCCTCGCAGCCTTTTCTTGGATCAGATTCCCCTGGGATGTCCTACCGGCTTCCCACAGAAGTCACTGCTGGGGCTGCTGCTGCTTCTGCTGCTGCTCTCAGTTCTCACCAGTATCTATTCATTTCCCTTCGTCTTAGGCAGAAACATCAGACTTCCCAGAAAAATTAGATGAGATGAAAACAAGAGGGAAAAAATAAATAAACACAAAAGTGGAATTCAGCTCTTTGTGGTGGGAAGTGCAAGTCTTCCGTATCCCAGAAAGCAGCTAAAAGCAGCTTGAAACTCTCCAAAAGGAGAAAAGAGGAGAAAAGTGGGAAGGCAAGAAGGCGGGGGAGGGGAAAAGTGGGGAGGGAAGAGGGGGGAAAGTAAAGTGGGGAGAAAATGCCTTATTCCCAAAGAGGATAGGAAGAAAAAATTAAGGAAGTGTTTGTAAGTCTTGAAGTTTAGCGGTTTAGGAAGAGAGTGCGCAAGTACTGAATTTCGGAGTAGTGTTGTGGCTGCTGGGAGGGACAGGACCAGCTTTGAAATGAGGTCTGTGCTTCCAATCCAGCTCCTTTTTACTTTCGCACCTCATGGCCAAAGAGGGAGCTCCTCCTCCTGCTAGAGTCCCAGCCCTCCCCAGTTTTCTCTTCTCAGAAAAGAGGGGGAGGGAAGAGAAGGTGATGTGGGACGTTAGTGAAAGGGGGATGCAGATGGAGATGGGGGAGGGGAAATAAAGAGCTAGGCAGATGAGATGTCCCTATGGCAGTGTTGACTCAGTTCCTATAAGACACCTTCCATCCCCTTCCTCCTGTTTATTCCTTTGGAAAGCTGCAGTCCCACACTCTCACTTCAATCACTTTTTCTGTAGAGTGGGGTGGAAGTAATAGAGAGGGGACAGGGGGAATGAAGAGGGGAGGGGTGGAGAACCGAAAGAAAGACAGTTATTGGAATCACTTTAAAAGTCTAAGGTAGCAGAGAACTTCAGATAGCGATGGTGCGAGTGTGTGGCCATTGAAACGTAAATCCAGCAGTCCCGAGCATCATTTTAAACGAGCGATTGGGGTGGGAAGCGGTTTCTCTGCAAGATACATCAGCCAAAAAAAAAAAATCCTCAGGACCCAAGGATCAGCTTTCCCACTGATTTCAATTTGCCTTATGTAATTATAACTTCTCTTTGCCTTCCAAGAACCGGTGAAAGAAACCAGACAGTTTCACCAAAACACTTGGGAATTTTGCTTAATTGTTTCTGATTTTACTCTTTCAAATAAAATGGCTGTTATCAACTGCTTCTGCCTACCTCCTTCCCCTAGCCCTTTAAAGAAATCTATGGGAAAATTGCTCCAGGCTGAGGGGGGGGGGAAAATAAAGCCTTTCCCTCCTCTAACCTTCCCCCCCCCGCCCAGATGTATTCAATCTAGGGGAGAAAATAGAAAGCAGATCTCCTCACAGTCTGCTTCTTCCCACTAATGTAACCTCCCTCTCCTCCACCCCCACTCCCCTTCCCTTTTCAGGGCATATTGTAATGAAGTGACCTGCGGAGGCACCCGCACCATCCTCTTTCAATGGGAAATCACTGAGCGAGAGAAGTTTAAAATCATCAGAAAAACACAGACCTCATTGAGAAGGGAAGAAAACAAAGCCCAAAACAAAACAGGAAGTCACCTTTGCTCTCCATCATTGAAATATTTCTTTGTTTTCATCCAGCTATTTCTCACAGTTGACGCTATCCAGGGAAAATATGCCCCTCTTTTGAGCAAACAGTGGGATATCTGTTTCAGCACCTCTGGTTTAACTTGGAGACTAGTTGTAAAAATGTAAGAGGTAAATGGGGTTTGTGGAATTTGATTTCCAAAACGACCTTTGAAAAACTTTACAACAGCTTCATTTGTCCAAAGAAAGTTTGTTCAGTTTAGAACAAAGAATATTAGATGGTACGTAGGAATCCATGTAGCTTACTACATACATAAGGATTCCTCTATTCTTAGTCTTGTATCTATACAATTATTCATTGTATTTTAAGAACAAAATTCATCCTGAATTTCATTTGTGATAGAAGAGGGATTATGCTTTTCATCTTTTGGATAATCTATGTAACTGGGACTTTCAACAGTCCAGATTTAAGAAGCATATTGTATAGTAGTGTTTGTTCCCTGCAAATGTTAATCTTTCAATCATTATAAGAAATGAAGCAAACTTTTTTATAGTTCTACTACTTACAATAAAGATCGCCATTCTGTTTGCTTTCCCAGAGCACAATTTACTTCTTCCATCTCTGTTTACACATGCCTTTGTCTGACTAGCCCTCTGTACATCTCCTCTCCTTCAAATCCATATCCTTATTCTCCTTCAAAACCCAACTCAAAATTCACCTCTTCCAAAAAGTCTTCCAAGATGACCCCATATTACACTATTCACTGTTCTAGTCAACAACCCATCCTTTCACCCAGTTGGTAATCCATTTATTTGTCCTTTTTGATATATTTTTCCTTACATATGTTCTTCAGTGACTTCTTCCACACAAATCTGTTTTCCTAGCCATATTTTAAAGCAACGTATTTTGGGGATAGTGGATAGAGTCTTAAGCCTGAAGATAGGCCATATATGAGCTTCAATTTGACTCCTGTCAGGTATTAGCTATATGAGTCTGGATGAGTCATCTTACTTTTCTCAGTCTGTTTCCTCACCTATAAGGTGCAGATAACATCTTTAGAACTTATTTGATCAGTATTGACATAAGGTAGCAAAGGAGATAATATATGCTACATATTAAATATCAGTTATTCTTATAGTATGTATCTTGAAGGAGGAAGATTTATAGCATATTTCTTTTTTAACCTCCTTTCCTACCCACTATATACAGCAGGACTCAATAAATGTCTTTATTTTATAGGTGATTTTTTTAAAAGTTTAATTTTCCTCAACTTTGAAAGAGAAGTATTTGCACAAATAATGGA
>JAJPUD010017002.1:0-17229 GCA_023553655.1 Myrmecobius fasciatus
GGAAGATGATGCTCATTCTAGCTGGATAACTTATTCTTGGCTGTAATCCAAGTTTTTTTGCCTTTTGGAATATCTGATTCCAGGCCTTTCGATCCTTTAATGTGAAAGCTGACAGATCTTGTGTAATTCTAATTACAGTTCCTCGATATTTGAACTGTTTCTTTCTAGCTTTTTGTAATATCCTTTCTTTGGTGTGATAGTCCTGAAATTTTGCCACGATGTTCCTTGGGATTTTAATTTTGGGGTCTCTTTCAGGAGGTGATCGGTGAATTTTTTCAATGCCAATTTTTTCTTCTGATTCTAAAACATCAGGGAAATTCTCTTTCATGATTTCCTGGAAGATAGCATCAAGGTTCTTTTTTTCATCGTGACTTTCAGGGAGTCCGATAATCCTTAGACTGTCTCTCCTGGATCTGTTTTCCAAGTCAGTTGTTTTTCCTAGGAGATATTTCATGTTTTCTTCTATTTTTCATTTTTTTTGTTTTTGTTTTACTGATTCTTGAAGTTTTATTGAGTCATTTACTTCTATTTGTTCAATTTTAATTTTTAAAGTATTATTTCTTTCAGTTATCTTTTTTAGCTCCTTTTGTAGCTGGCCAGTTGAATTTCTCGATTCAATGCATTCTTTTTTTCATTTTGCCAATTTTATTTTTCAGTGAATTGTTTTCTTTTTCTAATTCACCAGTCCTGTTTTCCAGTTTTTGATATCTCTTTTGCACTGATCTCAATTTATTTCCCCATTCTTCTTCTAGCTCTCTTTTGAGACTTTTTATGCAATCTTCCAGGTAAGCCTTCTGAAAGGGAGAACAGCTTTTGTTCTTCAAAATGAATTTTGCTACTATTTTTTCTAGATCTGTAAGATAATTTCTTGGGAGTTTGATTGGTATGGCACTAAATAAGTAAATTAGTTTGGGTAGTATTGTCATTTTTATTATATTTGCTCGGCCTACCCATGAGCACTTTATGTTTTTGCAATTGACTAGGTCTGATTTTATTCGCATGGAAAGTGTTTTGTAGTTTAGTTCATATAGCTCCTGACTTTTCCTTGGCAGGTAGATTTCCAAATATTTTATACTATAAACAGTTATTTTGAATGGAATTTCCTTTTGTATCTCTTGCTGTTGAATTTTGTTGACAATATATAAAAATGCTGATGATTTATGTGGATTTATTTTGTATCCTGCAACTTTGCTAAAGTTGTGAATTGTTTCTAGTAATTTTTTAGTCAAATCTCTAGGGTTCTCTAAGTATAACATCACATCATCTGAGGAGAGTGATAATTTGGTTTTCTCATGACCTACTCTAATTCCTTTAATCTCTTTTTCTTCTCTTATTGCCAAAGCTAACATTTCTAATATAATATTAAATAGCAATGGTGACAGTGGGCCTCCTTGTTTCACTCCTCATCTTATTGGGAATGGTTCTAGTTTGTCTCCATTACATATGATGCTTGCTGATCGTTTTAAGTAGATACTATTAATCATGTTAAGGAAAGGGCCATTTATTCCTATACTCTCTAGTGTTTTTAATAGGAATGGGTGTTGGATTTTTGAAAGGCTTTTTCTGCATCTATTGAAATAATCATATGGTTTTTGTTAATTTGGTTATTAATATAATTGATTATGCTAATAGTTTCCCTAATATTGAACCAGCCCTTGCATTCCTGGTGTAAATCCTACTTGGTCATAGTGTATTATCCTGGGGATGACTTTCTGTAATCTCATTGCTAATATCTTATTTAAAATGTTTGCATCAATATTCATTAGAGAAATTGGTCTATAGTTTTCTCCCTCTCACTTTTCTCCCTCCCTGGTTTAGCTATCAGCACCATATCTGTGTCATAGAAGGAATTTGGTTGTACACCTTTTTTCCTTATTTTTTCAAAGTATTTATATACTATTGGAATTAAGTGTTCTTTGAGTGTTTAGTAGAATTCACATGTCAATCCATGTGGCCCTGGATATTTTTTCTTAGGGAATTAATTCATAGCTTGTTCTTTCTCTTTCTCTGAAATGGGGCTATTTAGATAACTTATTTCCTCTTCTATTAACGTGGGCAGTCTATATTTTTGTCGATATTCCTCCATTTCATTTACATTATCAAATTTGTTGGCATAAAGTTGGGCAAAGTAACTCCTAATTTCCTCTTCATTGGTGGAAAGTTCTCCCTTTTCATTTTTGAGACAAACGATTTAATTTTCCTCTTTCCTTTTTCTAATCAAATTCACAAAAGCCTTATCTATTTTTTTTCATAAACCAACTGAATTTTATTTTTTAATTCAGTAGATTTCTTATTTTCAATTTTATTAATCTCCCCTTTTATTTTCAGAATTTCCAATTTGGTATTTAATTGAGGGTTTTTAATATACTCTTTTCCCAACTTTTTAAATTGTAAGCCCAATTCATTCAGCTTCTTTTTCTATTTAATGCAAGTAAGCATCTAGAGATATAAAATTACCCCTTATAACCACTCTGGCCATATACCACAAATTTTGGTATGTTGTCTCATTATGGCCAATCTCCTGGATGAAATTATTGACTGTGTCTATAATTTGCTCTTTTACCCATTCATTCTTCAGGATTGGATTATTTAATTTCCAATTAACTTTTGATTTATTTTCTCCTAGCCTTATATTGCATGTGATTTTTATTGCATCATGATCTGAAAAAGATGCTTTTACTATTTCTGCTGTTTTGCATTTGATTTTGACGTTTTTATGCCCTAACCCATGGTCAATTTTTGTTTAAGTTCCATGAACCCCTGAGAAAAAAATAGACTCCCTTCTATCGCCATTCAATTTCCTCCAGAGATCTATCATACCTAACTTTTCTAACATTTTGTTTACCTTCCTAACTTCTTTCTTATTTTGTGCTTTGTTTTATCTAATTCTGAGAGAGCAAGGTTGAGATACCCCACTAGTATAGTTGTACTGTTTATTTCTCCTTTCATCTCTGTTAGTTTCTCCTCTAGGAATTTAGATGCTATACCACTTGATGCATATATATTTAGTATTGAGACTGCTTCATTGTCTATTTGAATTTTGAATTTTTTGGTTCATTGCATTTTTTCCCATTTTGTCAATTTTATTTTTCAGTGAATTGTTATCTTTTTCCAATTCACCATTTTTGTTTTCTAGTGAGTTGTTGACTTTTTTCCATATCACCAATTTTGTTTTTCAGTGAATTGGTGTCTTTTTCATATCTCTTTTGCAGGGCATTATATCCTTCTAGCACTGATCTCAATTCATTTTCCCATTTTTCTTCTAACTCTCTTTTGAGATTCTTTATGCAATCTTCCAAGAAAGCCTTGTGAAATGAGGACGGTTTGGGACTGGTCGGACAATGTCTGCTCTAGGTCCACACTCTCAGCTGCTCTTAATCCACTTTTTACCAAAGGCAGATCTGCCAAAGCACCTGCCCAGAAGCAGAGCAAAGTGGCTCAAGTGTCTCCCAGGGACGTCCTGGGTGCCTTGAATCAGCCAACCTCCATCCCAGTCCTGGTCTCCCACCCCAACTGGCCGCTGGTGCCTGAGCGCAGCAAGTAGCCTGATCCCCTGCCCGTCTAAAACAGACCTTCTCTGGAGTTCTTCCAAGGTAATTTTTGATGGAAATGTGTTCTACTCCAAGTGTTTGAGGGAGCCCTCACTCTAGAATCAGTTCAGAGGCTTAATTTGCTGTGGCTCTGAGGGAAGATCAGAGGTGCTCAAAGAGAGTTGTTTCTGCACTGCACCATCTTGGCTCCATCCCTCCTGCTGGTCATTTCTTACATAACAATAATATCCCATTGCATTCGTATATCATAATTTATTCAGCCATTCTCCAATTGATGGGCATGCATTCAGTTTCTAGTTTCTAGCCACTACGGAAGGAGCTGCCACAAACATTCTGGCACATGTGGGGCCCCTTTGCCTCCTCTCAGATCTCTTTGGGATATAGTCCCAATGAAAACACTGCTGGGTCAAAGGGTATGCACACATTGATAACTCTTTGAGCATAGCTCCAAATTGCTCTCCAGAATGGTTGGATCTGTTCACAGTTCCACCAGCAATGTATCAGTGTCCCAGTCTTCCCACATCCCCTCAAACATTTGTAATTATCTTTTCCTGTCAACTAAGCCAATCTGACAGGTATGTAGTAGTATCTCAGAGTTGTATTAATTTGCATTTCTTTGATCAATAGTGATTTAGAGAATTTTTTATATGACTGGAAATAGTTTTAATTCCATTATCTGAAAATTGTTCATATCCTTTGACCATTTGTGGATTACAGAGTGGCTTGAATTCTTATAAATATGAGTCAGTCCCCTAGGTATTTTAGAAATGAGACCTTTTACCAGAACTCTTAACTATAAAGATGATTTCTCAATTTATGGCTTCCTTCCTAATCTTGCCTACATTAGTTTTGTTTGTACAAAATCTTTATAACTTAATATAATCAAAATTATCTATCTGGTGTTCAATTAAGAGTTGCTGTTCTTCTTTGGACACAAATTCCTTCCTTCTCCACAGGTCTGAGAGGTAAACTATCCTATGTTCCTCTAATTAGATTATAATATCACTCTTTATATCTAAATCATGAACCCATTTAGATCTTATCTTGGTATGTGGTGTTAGGTGTGGGTCAAGCCCTAATTTCTTCTATACTAGTTTCCAATTTTCCCAGCAGTTTTTGTGGAATAGTGAGTACTTATCCCAGAAGCTAAGGTCTTTGGGTTTATCAAACATTGGATTGCTATAGTTATTGCCTAGTTTGGCCTGTGATCCTATCCTATTCCACTGATCAACTACCCTATTTCTTTGCCAATATCAAATGGTTTTGTTGACCACTGCTTTATAGTATAGTTTTAGATCTGGCATAGGAAGGCCACCTTCATCTGCCTTTTTTTTCATTAATTCCCTTGCAATTCTTGACCTTTTGTTCTTCCAAATGAACTTTGATACTATTGTTCCTAGATCTGTAAAATAATTTCTTGGGAGTTTGATTCATATGGCAATAAATTATATTTGCATGGCACTATATTAATTTGGGTAGTACTGTCATTTTTATTATATTAGCTCAGCCTACCCATGAGCACTTGACGTTTTTCCAATTGACTAGGTCTGACTTTGTGTGGAAAGTGATTTGTATTTTAGTTTAAATAGTTCCTGACTGTTCCTTGGTAGATAGATTCCCAAATATTTTATACTATCAACATTAATTTTGAATATAATTTCTTTTTGTATATCTTGCTTTTGAACTTTGTTGGTAATATATAAAAATGCTGACGATTTATGTGCATTTATTTTCTATCCTGCAACTTTGTTAAACTTTTGAATTGTTTCTATCAGTTTTTTAGTTGAGTCTCTAAGGTTCTCTAAGTATACCATCATGTCATCTGCAAAGAGTGATAATTTGATTTCTTCATGACCTACTCTGATTACTTTTATCTTTTTTTTCTTCTCTTACTGCTAAAGCTAATATTTCTAATGCAATATTAAATAGTAATGATGACAATAGGCAGTGTTGTTTCACTCCTGATCTTATTGGGAATGGTTCTAGTTTGTCTCCATTAGATATGATGCTTGCTGATGGTTTTAAGTAGATACTACTAATCATTTTAAGGAAAAGCCCATTTATTCCTATACTCTCTAGTGTTTTTAATAGGAATGGGTGTTGGATTTTATCGAATGCTTTTTCTGTATCTATTGAGATAATCATATGGTTTTTGTTAGTTTGGCCATTAATATAATTGATTATGCTGATAGTTTTTCTAATATTGAACCAGCCCTGCATTCCTGGTATAAATCCCACTTGGTCATAGTGTATTATCCTGGTGATGACTTTTTGTAATCTCACTGCTAATATCTTGTTTAATTTTCAATAATTTTTAATAATCAATATTCATTAGGGAAATTGGTCTATAGTTTTCCTTTTCTGTTTTCACTCTACCTGGTTTAGCTCTCAGAACCATATCTGTATCATTTAAAGAATTTGGTAGAATACCTTCTTTTCCTATTTTTTCAAATAGTTTATATAGTATTGGAATTAGTTGTTCTTTGAATGTTTGGTAGAATTCACATGTAAATCCATCTGGCCCTAGAGATTTTTTCTTAGGGATTTGATTAATAGCTCGTTCTATTTCTTTTTCTAAATGTGTGATCCTAATAACAGTTCCTCGGTATTTGAATTGTTTCTCTCAAGCTACTTGCAATATCTTTCCCTTGGTGCAATAATCCTAAAATTTAGCAAAATATTCCTTGGGGATTTACTTTTGGGGTCTCTTTGAGGAGGTGATCAGTGAATTCTTTTGATGGTGATTTTGCCTTTTGATTCTAAAATATCAGGGCAGTTTTCTTTCAGGATTTTCTGGAAGATAGTGTCTAGGTTCTTTTTTTCATCATGGCTTTCAGGAAGTCCAATTATCCTTACATTGTCTCTCCTAGATCTATTTTCCAGGTCTTTTGTTTTTCCTAGGAGATATTTCATATTTTCTTCTGTTTTTTTCATTTTTGTTTTTGTTTAGCTGATTCTTTAAGTTTTATTGATTCCTTCACTTCCATTTGTTCAATTCTATTTTTTAATGTATTATTTTCTTCAATTACCTTTTAAAGATCCTTTTGTAATTGGCCAATTTGTTCACTGAACACTTTTTCTATTTCACCAATTTTTTTCCAGTGAATTAGCCAGAGAAGATACTTGTACTGGGCTTATGCCTTCTCCTGACCATCTGGTCTGTTGGTAGAAATTGGCTATAAGAGTAAAAGCAGGGACATGATAATAATAGCAGAACAGACCCATCAGGCTTCAGCCTGAGAGCACAGACATGGCAGGATAAGGCATCCTTAGCTCTATTTGACAGCTGATCGTACAGCAGCAATCCAACCTCATAGCCAGACTCAGGAAGAATCACGTGGGAAACAAAGAAACAGAACTGGGAAACTGAGTCACAAGGATCCCACCTTGAGCAGAGCCTAAGGTTGTCTCTCTAGCTCTTGTCCAGAGAAGATGTCCACCTGGGACAGTTCACGAAGGTATCCCTCTGAGTAAGTTAGGGCATCTCCCTGAAATGGTGGATTACTGACTTAATGAACAGATGATCAAAGTCAAAACTCACAGAAAGATCAGTTACTAACCTGAGAGGTTTTCTCTCTAATAGTAAATTCTACTCCTCACAGCTTAGAGTTAGCTACATTATTTTACAAGTTTACCAGGACTGACCCCCATAGGAGACTTTGTTTAGCACATTTGATAAGGTTTAAACTTATCCTGGTGCAAAGGATCAACCATTAAACAAGCTTAGGGATTCTCAGTAAACACATTTCTTTTTTAGGAACCATAAAATCTAAAGAGGCTCAGTTCTCAGGGCTGATGATGGTTTCAAGGAAACTGGCAAGCTTACAAATGAAGGGGAGTGGACAGAGACCCCTGAGAAGGGGGGCTGAGCTTGCTGTTGCCCAGCCCAACTAGTCTGGGTGTGTTCCTGGCTGGGCTGTTTGATACCTCCCCCCTCCGTGAAAGGGAAAAGGTGCTGCACACCTCCTACTTGGAGGTGAACTGCTAAGGCTTTCACCTCCTCCCTCTTCTTCCCCACATGGAAATGAGCAATTTATGTTGAACGTGATGGCAATCACTCCAAACAACTTTGTGAACAATCTTAGAATTGTCCTAATAGCCAAAGAGCCTTGGCTGGATTTCCTATTCCCTTAAAGAAGTTTCCCTTTTGTTTTGGGGAGAAAAGGAGATGATTCTGACAATTGAGATGGAACATATTTTCAAACTGATTTAACTTTAGTTCCGGAGATTCCCTAACTTCTCATTAAGTGTTCCAGACAAACCGAATTGCAGTGCGGTTATTTTCCAATTCACACAAACCATTTCTCTTTTGTGAGCCAGGAAAGGGTTAAGGTGCCAGTTTTTACTGCCAGGGCCCTCAGAAGGCTGCCTCTAGATAAGGAGAATTTTTACAAGAGTAGTAAACTCTTTCTCTGTTTTCCTAAATTTCCGAATTTAACTGATAGTGTGTTAACACTTTCTAATACTAGCTAATACATATCCACAACAGAAACAGAGAATGGTGCACTAATTCCATGCAGAGCCTGACTGGCTTTGTCCCCTCACACTGCCATGCAGGGGTGTCGGGGGCCCCTGGATACTTCCCAGGCAGTTGCTGGACAGAACCATTCCCTTTTCTTAATTTGCTCTGAGATGAGAGGGGTTAGCAAACAGAGGAATTTGGGCTGCATCCACTTTATTAGGAATCCCCACCCTCTGGATGCTGGGAAGTGGAGTGGAGAGGGTCCCTTCTTGCCTTCTGGGTTGTTTCCCAACAGAGCATAAGGGGACTGTGGACAAGATAGGAAGGGTTAGCAAAAAGTGGCTATTTACCTAGCTTCGTTTTCCTTTTTGTTTTCTTCCATAATAGGCTAAAGTCCTGGAATTACCAAGACCAAAGAGAATTATTCACATTACACCATTTAATAGTGGTCAAGGTTAAACATTTCAGGAATGGTCAGTGGATAAAAGAATATCTCTGCATTTCTCTGGATTTTTAACAAATTTTTCCTTATCTTTTCCTAAGGCATTTTGTGGTACAACCTAGTAATTTATGTTGCTCATTTTCTCATGCTGAATTTATTGGAAATTGCCAAATTTCTGTGGAATTTAGAATAATTTGAAACCTGGTTTGCTGGGTTTGGGGTTGTTTCAAGCTAGAAGAGAGAAAATTTATTTCTATTTCATTCAACAGTCAATCAGTGAAATAAAAGGATGACTCTTCCCCAACTCGTTTAATAACTTAGCCTTAAGTGAATAATACTATCCTTGCCTAATTTCAGCTTGTCTTTTGTTCTTGTTTTCAGTTTACAAATTTACTGGGCATTTAACAGGCCTGATTGGTAACTGGATCCCTACCTTAGGCATTAAGAGGAAAGCACTGCCCAAAACAGGCTCCTGGGATTTCCCCTAACTTTGGGGGCCTCATTTGACAGGCTGATCTCCACAGCCCCTTTTGTTATGAGATGCTTTGAACATATATTGATGCATTGTCACTTTTATTATCTAGCCATATGTCTCTAATCTGGACTTGCAGAAACTATTAACTGCCTCGTTCCATACAGCTTCCTCTTGCCCCAAGCTCTTCATTTTTATGAATTCTAACAAAAATTGTATCATACACTTTTCAGTAAATTCAAGTTTGTTTCTAAACATGTGTTCTGGGGGTGAGGAGGTGGACCACACAAATACATTTTACTTGAAGAGTTCTGCATCCTTCCCTGAAAGCTAAGGGTTCTGAATGCTATTGCGTTGGGAGGGGAAGTTCAGACAAATGAACAAACAAAACAAATTAACACCTCTTGCCTGCCTTAAAATAAGGAGGGCAAAGAATAAAAAACAATGAAGAACACCAACCACATAAACAAACTTCCAAGGCACATCAAAGCAGGTTATGATGTGGTTTAATATTGGCAAGTGACACTCTGGAACTTAGCTAGAAAACAAGAAGACTCAGGTTCCTCTACACAAA
The DNA here is from genome assembly GCA_023553655.1 of Myrmecobius fasciatus. Classification (NCBI taxonomy): domain Eukaryota; kingdom Metazoa; phylum Chordata; class Mammalia; order Dasyuromorphia; family Myrmecobiidae; genus Myrmecobius; species Myrmecobius fasciatus. The sequence continues at coordinate 9,502 of JAJPUD010017002.1, forward strand.
TCAGAGTTTGAGGAATTAATTTCTAAAGCATTTCTTTGCAAAAATTAGTATTTATAAAACAAGGCTTTGGATCAACACGTTCACTATGTCACTTATTCCCATTTAATTCTATTCAATTAATAGCTTTTCATCAGTCTCTTCTTTCAAGTGTAAGAGACGTTGGAGAAAACTCTTTCCCCCATCCCTTATCTCCTCAGACAACAATTCTCTTTTTTTCCTCTCTTTTTGATGAGGCAATTGAAGTTAAGTGACTTGCCTAGGGTCACACAGCTCAGGTATGTTAAGTGTCTGAGAACAGATTTGAACTCAGTTCCTCCTGACTTCAAGGCTGGTGCTCTCTCCACTGTGCCACCTAGCTGCCCCGACAACAGTTCTTTTAATTGAAGTGAATAAATAGGCTCAAAAGCTCTTCAGGTTCATATTGGGAAGAGAAGAAATCGAATTGTTTCTGACTGATTATCTTAATGCACTTTAAGGTCTAATGAGGAAGACAGTTAAAGTCTTAGCTGAGTATTAAGCACAGACACAAATTCAGTCTCATCTTCTGAATAGTCTGCATGACCCCATTCCTCTGGCCTGGTTTCATATGCAAATGTGGAAAAACTTTCTTTTTTTATTAAAACTTTTTATTAGTAAAACATATGTATGGGTAACTCTTCAAGAATGACCCTTACAAAGCTTTTTGTTACAAATATTCCCCCCCCACTCCCCACCCCTCCCCTAGATGGCAGGAAGTCCACTACATGTTAATTATGTTAAAATACTTGACAAATCGAATATATGTATACATATTTCCACACTTATTGTTGTGCAAGAAAAATTGTATCTACAAGAAAGAAAAATCAAATAAAGGAAACACAATGCAAGCAAACATCAATCGAGAGCATGAAAATGTTATTTTGTGGTCCCCATTTCACATCCCTCTCTCTGGGTGTATATGGCCTTCTTCACATAACAATTGGAATTTGAAACACTTCATTTTTGAAGAGAGCCATGTCCATCAGAATTGATCATCATATAGTCTTGTTGTTGCCATGTATAATGATCTCCTGGTTCTGCTCATTTCACTCACCATCAGTTCATGCAAGTCTCTCCAGACTTCGCTGAAATCATCCTGCTGGTCGTTTCTTATAGAGCAATAATATTCCATAACAATCATATACCATAATTTATTCAGCCACTCTCAAATTGATGGGCATGCACTCAGCTTCCAGTTTCTAGCCACTAAAAAAAATTGCTGCCACAAACCATCTTGCACATGTGGGGCCCTTTCCTTCTCCTAAGGTCTCTTTGGAATATAAGCCCATTAGAAAAACTGCTGGGTCAAAAATCCTCCCATTTCTTTGAGGACTTCTCACATTTTCTTGTGATCCACACAGTCAAAAGCCTTAATGTATTCAATGAAACAGATGTAAATTTGTTTTTCTGGAGCTCCCCTACTTTCTCCATAATTCGGGAATTCTGCACTTTGGTCTCTAGTTGTTTCAAAAGCAAATTGAGTCTCTTGATACATCTCAGTTTACAAAGCGCTAAAGCCTGACTTGCACAATCTTAAGTATAAGCTTGTTGGCATTTGAAATGAGTTCAATTTTTTGGCAATTTGAACATGCCTTGTTACTGCCTTTCTTTAGCATTAGGATAGGAACTGATCTTTTCCAATCCAGTGGTCACTGTTACATTTCCCAAATTTGCTGTATAGTGAGGGCAGCACTTTCCCTGTATCATTACGGATTTTAAACAGCCCAGATAGAATTCCATTACCTCCATTGTCCATATTGGCAATGCTTGGCAGGCATGAAGCCCCCTTGACTGTATTCTCCAGGATGTCTGGCTCTAGATCAGTAAGCCCGCCATCGTGGTCATTAGTGATGATAATGTTTTCCTTGCATTTTGTGCATTCTTGCCACCTACTCTCAATCTCTTCTGCTTCTTTTAATTCCTATCATTTTTGTATGAAACATGCCCATGATTTCTCTAATTTTCTTGTTTTTTTGTCTGTCCCATTCTATTGTCTTCTTCCATTTCTTTGCATTGCTTTTTTAGGAAAAGCTTCTGATTATCTCTTCTTGCACTTCTGTGGAATTCGCATTCAATTGAGTATATCTTTCCCTTTTACTTTCTTTCCAGTATATGAAGATAATGGAATATTATTGTTCCATAAAAAGCTTTCATGGACAAGCTGATTTTAAAAAGACTTTGAAAGATTTTGCTGAGCAAAACAAGCAGAACCAAAAATGCATTGTACAAAAGAATAGCAACAAATGTGAAAATCAACTATGAAAGACGTGATTCTCTACCTACATCAACTCCACAGCTATGTTTATCAGTGATGTTAAGCTCTTTCTAGAATAATTCTCAAGTCAACAATTTCAAGGGGCTCAACGACAAACTGTTTCTGCCTTATATGTGAAAATATAAACCTTATTTTGAAATTGGCATCAGTACTTGGGTTGTTCAAAAAAAGATTAGAACAAAGTTGAATATGATCCGGTTCTAAAAAACCAAATTTTCTAGGAAAAGATAAAAATTATAATTATGCTATACAAATGAGGTACAGAGGAAACACTGACACAGAGACATTAGATGGGAGAGAAAGGAGGGCTGGTAGTACTGAAAACCTACTCATATTAGGAATTGAATAAATAAGGAAATATACATGTATATGTATTATATATTTATATATACACATATATACACATATATGTATGTATGTATACCATGAAGGATAGAGCATCATCCAAAATCTATAAAGAAATAAGGAGGGAGGAAATAGGACACTGTGGAGTATAGAAGGGTATGTAGATGAAGGGGAGTAGAGGGATAAGGTTTGTAGATTAATGAGAATGAGACAAAGGATGGAAAATTTGAGGCAGGAAGATAAGGAAGGTATCTATGTGTGCAGAGAAGGTTAAATATTTGAGAGACAAGTGAAAGAGTAGACATAAAGTAGAAGAGTTACCAGGGATTCCTAATAAGAAATATACCTATACAGATTGGCAGCAGAATTTTTTAAAGAAAAATAAAAGTAGAGCTAGCAGTCATTGATCTCAGACCCAGTCAAACAGAAAAAGTCAATCAGGAGAGAAATCTATATTATGTGTCAACCATATTAATATTGTTTTAGATACATGTCTATATATGTGTAAATGTGTGTTTTATCTATCCCTCTATATACATATCCATTATGTATATGTGTGTATATACATTACGATGTATATATGTGAATACACACACACACACACACACACACACACATCTGTGCTAACTATGCCCCAATTGGGGAATTTTAAGTGGGGAAGAAGAGGGAAAATAGAAAATAGTTAAAGTGCAATGCAGAGACTACAAAATAAGCTAAAAGAAAGCAAAGAGAGAGAGACATGAATACAATGTCTTCAGAAATTATATATTCTTTTTTGAAATGGAAACATTGCTACAATCCTTTCTCATGTTCAGCTTGGTAACTTACAATGTTTTCTTTTGTTTTCTTTTTTCTGATTTCCTTCTCCTACTTTGATCTTTCTTCCTTTATATTTAATTTTTTAAAAAATAATTTTTGTTTTAAAAAAAAGAAGAAAAACTTATCAGTGAGAGCATTAAGCACTCCATGAAATGTTCTCCTTTTGAACCAATATAGCTTATGCCCCTAGTAATGACACATGCAGCAATGTACCACTATCAATTTTTGCTTTCCCTTCAGACTTCCCAGGGATGTCCTTACGTGGACAGGGAGACATGATTTCGCCGTGGGGGCTGCCTCCTTGAAGAAGGTAAATATAAAATGGAATGGTATTGCAGAAGTTTGTTCAACAGCTAGTGTTCATTTGCACTGAGTCCCTTGAGATTTACCTTGGGCTTCTTAGACTCCCACAAACTATTCTCCTTCCTTCATCAAGTGTTTCATTGTTCAGGAGGTGCCAGTGGGCAGAAGAAAGAGGTCAGAATTTTCAGTTGGGCCCTCGGAGATGGAAATGCATAAACATGATCCAAGTAGTGTGAAATGCATTTTTATAGGAAGACAGCACAGAGATTCTGATCAACCTTGTTCCTATTCAGGCTGTCCTCCATACTGTCCCTGGCGCACATCCTACTCGAAAGGGAATTTACGTGTATTTCTTAGGTGCACACCCAACTTAAAATATTGAAGAGGTTTTTGAAAATATATCGGAGAAGCTGCATTTGTCCTTCCAAACTTGTGTTGCTCTTGTTCCCAGAACATGAGAAGATCATGATAAAGAAGAGCCATTCCTGTACGCATCTTGTGTCAGTGAAATGATCTTATTCTACAGCCACCCAGAGTCTTCATGTGAAGGTTAGCAACTAACATGTGCTTGCACCTCTTCCCTGAGATTCTGTTTCTGCATCTAAAGTATTCCATGCTGTCTGAGTTATCTGAAATTTGGGCTCCTTTACCTTCAAGAAAATTCTAGAAAGTGATACAGCTGCTCCATTGATTACCTCAATTCTGGAGGAGAATCCATTGGCAAGGTACAATATTTGCCCTACTGTCAAAGAAAGAGTCCCTTTCCCAGCAGTCGTGAACGCCGATGATTATTTGGCATTTTCCCTTTGGTCTTTCTGCTTTCTCCCACTGGACTTCAATCCAACAGCATTTTCAGGTTGCAACTCCCTATTGCGGGTCAGTCATTAGCCATTCATTCCAATGCAGTTACCTTTTTCCTCATTAAACATTTTATTGCATGAAGTAGAGTCTGTGTGTCACACTGGTGGATGAGGTCCAATTACCAGATGAGGGGAACCAGGCATTGGCTGTCTTTGGCTCCTCAGCTCTGGTGAGTTCTCAGATTTTTCTATTTCCTTTCATGATCCATTGTCCAACATCCTGTTAAGATGTTCACCCCAGGGTGACATTCAATTGGAGAACGGCTGAATAAATTATGGTATATGAATGGTATGGAATATTATTGTTCTGTAAGAAACGACCAACAAGATGATTTCAGAGAAACCTGGAGAGACTTACATGAACTGATGCTGAGCGAAATCAGCAGAACCAGGAGATCATTGTATATGGCAACAATAAGACTATATGATGATCAATTCTGAAGGGCATGGCTCTCTTCAATAATGAGATGTTTCAACCAGTTCCAGTTGTTCAGTGATGAAGAAAGCCATATACACCCAGGGAAGAGGCCTGTGGGATCTGAGTCTGGACCACAATATAGCATTTTCACACTCTCTATTGATGTTTATTTACATTATGTTTTCCTTCTCAGGTTATTTTTTCCTGTACAGCAAGATAACTGTATAAATATATATACATATATTTGACCTATTAAATATTTTAACATAATTAACATGTATTATTCTTCCTGCCATATAGGGGAGGGGGTGGGGAGTAGGAAGAAAAAATTTGTTACAGAAACGTTTGCAAGGGTCAGTGTTGACAAATTACCTATGCATATGTTTTTGTTTTTTTTTTTGCTTTTTGCTGAGGCAATTGAGGTTAAGTGACTTGCCCAGGGTCACACAGCTAGGGAATGTTAAGTGTCTGAGACTAGATTTGAACCCAGGTCCTCCTGACTTCAGGGCTGGTGCTCTATCCACTGAGCCACCTAGCTGCCCCTATGCATATGTTTTGCAAATAAAAAGCTTTATTTAAAAAAAAGATGTTCCCTCAGCTTCCTTTTCAAAGCCATTGTCAACCAGTTTTTTTCATTTTTTTTAAATCCAATGAGACAAATGTATCTACTTGTCAAATTTTGCCCCTGTTTTTTCAATATAAATTTTGGCACTAGAGTCCATTTTGCTCTGTCCATGAAGCAATGCACCGCTGTTCCATGTATGGTTTTGATGGAAGGTTCTTCAATGGGCAATTGGACCTGATGTCACCAAGGACTGCCCCCTTGATGAAGGTGAGCATTGAATGGGATGCTATTTCTGAAGGTTCTTGAGGAGGTAGCATTAATCTGGCTTCCATGGTAATGACAATATGGAACCAAGGCAGAACAGTAGAAATGATTGGTTCCTAGAGTTTGGGAAGAACGGGATGAAGAAGAGCCATTCATGCACAAACTGCTAGTCAGCATGGCTGCCCCCCATAGAAGGGGTTGAAGCACCATTTCTGCCATTCAGTGTGTCTTCGTTCCTTGGCAACTTTATTATATAAATGAACTATTTTTTTATTATTATTAAAACTTTTTATTTGCAAAACATATGTATGGGTAATTCTTCAACATTAACCCTTACAAACCTTTCTGTTACAAATTTTCCCCCCCGACTCCCCACCCCTACCCTGGATGGCAGGATATCCACATGTTAATTATGTTAAAATACTTGACAAATCAAATATATGTATACATACTTCCCAACTTATAATTTTTGTGCAAGAGAAATCATATCCACAAGAAAAAAAATCAGAGAAAGGAAACCCAATGCAAGCAAACATCAATCGAGAGCATGAAAATGATATGTTGTGGTCCACATTTCATATCTCTCTCTCTGGCTGTTTATGTCTTTCTTCACTGAACAATTGCAACTGTTTTGAAACATTTCACTGTTGAAGAGATCCATGTCCATTAGAATTGATCATCATATACTCTTGTTGTTGCCGTGTATAATGATCTCCTGGTTCTGCTCATTTCACTCAGCATCAGCTCATGCAAGTCTCTCCAGGCCTCTCTGAAATCATCCTGCTAGTCGTTTCTCACAGAACAATAATATTCCATAACATTCATATACCATAATTTATTCAGCCATTCTCCAATTGATGGGCATCCATTCAGTTTCCAGTTTCTAGCCACTACAAAAAGGCCTGCTACAAACATTTTTGCACATGTAGGTACTTTTCCCTCCTTTAAGAACTCTTTGGAATATAGGCCCAATAGAAATGCTGCTGGGTCAAAGGCTATGCACAGTTTGATAACTTTTTGAGGATAGTTCCAAATTGCTCTCCAAAATGGCTATATCCATTCACAGCTCCACCAACAATGCATCAGTGTCCCAGCCCTCCCACATCCCCTCCAACAATCATTATTAACTTTTCCTGTCATTTTAGCCAAGCTGACAAGTGTGTAGTGATACCTCAGAGTTGTCTTAATTTGCATTTCTCTGATCAATAGTGATTTGGAGCAATTTTTCATATGACTAGAAATGGTTTTAATTTCATCTGAAAATTGTCTGTTCATATCCCTTGACCATTTATCGATTGAAGAATGGCTTGAATTCTTATAAATATGAGACAATTGTCGATATATTTTAGAGTTGAGACCTTTATCAGAACCCTTAAATGTAAAAATGATTTCCCAATTTATTGCTTCCCTCCTAATCTTGACTGAATTGGTTTTTTTTTGAACAAAAACTTTTTAAATTAATATAGTCAAAATTATCTATCTGGTGTTCAATGAAGAGTTCCAGTTCTTCTTTGGACATAAATTTATTCCATCTCCACAGATCTGAGAGGTGAACTATAGTAAGTTCCTCTAATTGACTTCTAATATCACTCTTTATATGCAGATCATGAACCCATTTAGATTTTATCTTGGTATGTGGTGTTAGATGTGGGTCAATCCCTCATTTCTTCCACACTAGTTTCCAATTTTCCCAGCAGTTTTTTGTGAAATAATGAATACTTGTCCTAGAAGATAAATGTACTATTAATACATTTTTAATTGATTCTAATTATTCCATACTGGTTATCTATGCTGGGTTTTTTTTTTTTTTTACATTTATTTATTTATTTATTTATTTATTTATTTATTTATTTATTTATTT
>JAJPUD010017002.1:17239-32496 GCA_023553655.1 Myrmecobius fasciatus
TTTATTTATTTATTTATTTATTTATTTATTTATTTATTTATTTATTTTAAGCTTTTTATTTGTATAACATATGTATGGGTAGTTCCACAACCTTGATCTTTACAAAGCTTTCCAATACAAATTTTACCCCCAGTCTCCTCCCCTCCCCTAGATGGCAGGAAGTCCACTACATGTTAATAATGTTGAAATGCTTGAGAAGTTATCCAAGAAAAATCCTATCTACAAGAAAAAAAAGAATCAGAGAAAGGCAACACAATGCAAGCAAATGTCAATAGAGATCATGAAAATGTTACGTTGTGGTCCACATTTCATGTCCCTCCTTCTGGGTGTATATGGCCTTCTTCAGTGAACAACTGGAACTGGTTTGAGACAATTCTTTATTTCAGAGAGCCATGTCCATCAGAATTGATCATCATGTAATACTGTTGTTGCTGTGTATGATGATCTGGTTCTGCTTGTTTCACTCAGCATCAGTTCATGCAAGTCTCTCCAGGCCTCTCTGAAATCGTCCTGCTGGTCGTTTCTTAGAGAGCAATAATATTCCATAACATTCATATACCATAATTTATTCAGCCACTCTCCAATTGATGGGCATCCCTTCAGTTTCCAGTTTCTAGCCACTACAAAAAGGGCTGCCATAAACATTCTTGCACATGTGGGTCCCTTTCCCTCCTCTAAGATCTCTTTGGGATATAGGCCCAGTAGAAACACTGCTGGGTCAAAGGGTATGCACAGTTTGACAACTTTTTGAGCATAGCTCCAAATTGCTCTCCAGAATGGTTGAATCCGTTCACAGTTCCACCAACAATGTATTAGTGTCCCAGCCCTCCCACATCCCCTCCAACATTCATCGTTATCTTTTCCTGTCATTTTAGCCAATCTGACAGGTGTGTAGTGGTATCTCAGAGTTGTCTTAATTTGCATTTCTCTGATCAATAGTGATTTGGAGCAACTTTTCATATGACTAGAGATGGTTTTAATTTCATCATCTGAAAATTGTCTGTTCATATCCCTTGACCACTTATCTATTGAAGAATGACTTGAATTCTTATATATATGAGACAATTCTCTATATATTTTAGAAATGAGGCCTTTATCAGAACCATTAAATGTAAAGATGATTTCCCAATTTGATGCTTCCCTCCTAATCTTGTCTGCACTTGTTTTGTTTGTACAGAAGCTTTTTAACTTAATATAGTCAAAATTATCCATCTGGTGTTCAATTAGGAGTTCCAAGTCTTCTTTGGACATAAATTTCTTCCATCTCCACAGGTCTGAGAGATAAACTATATTACGTTCCTCTAACTTGCTTACAAAGTCCCTCTTTATATCTAGATCATGAACCCATTTAGATCTTATCTTGGTATGTGGTGTTAGGTATGGGTCAAGCCCTAATTTCTTCCACACTAGTTTCCAATTTTCCCAGCAGTTTTTGCTAAATAGAGAGTATTTATCCCAAAAGCTGTGGTCTTTAAGTTTATCGAACACTAGATTGTTAAGGTTAATGCCTAGGTTGTCCTGATAACCTATCCTGTGCCACTGATCCACTGCTCTATTTCTTATCCAGTACCAAACGGTTTTGATGACTGCTGCTTTATAATATAGTTTTAGATCTGGTACAGCAAGGCCACCTTCATCTGCCTTTTTTTCATTAATCCCCCTTGAAATCCTTGACCTTTTGTTCTTCCAAATGAACTTTGCTACTATTTTTTCTAGATCTGTAAAATAATTTCTTGGGAGTTTGATTGGTATGGCACTAAATAAGTAGATTAGTTTGGGTAGTATTGTCATTTTTATTATGTTCGCTCTGCCTACCCGTGAGCACTTAATATTTTTCCAATTGATTAGGTCTGATGTTATTTGTGTGGAAAGTGTTTTGTAATTTAGTTCGTATAGTTTCTGACTTTTCCTTGGCAGATAGATTCCCAAATATTTTATCCTATCATCTGCTATTTGGAATGGATCTATGCTGGGTTTTAAAAACTATTGGAGGTGATTAAAAAAATGCTAAGTAGATAGGATAGATGATTTTCCCTGTAACATAATTTTAAAATGCATCCAACTTGATTATTGTCATCTTACTAAAAATATGTTTTATGTTTTAAATACTTGATATTGATACAAAATTTTCTCTTTAAAATGTGTTAGGTTATAAACTTATGTTATGGAATGTGACAAATAATTTTGAAAGCTGTTAATATTTAATGAGGTATTTTTTTTAAATTAAGAAAAGAATAACAATAATAGTAAATTCCTTACTTTGGGGGAAAGAGCATAGCAGATCTTTGTGAGGTTCCTAAGAACCAGTCTTCTTAACAGTGTTGTAAAACTCTAGTGCTGCTTTTTAAGGAGCGAGGGTCTCTCCTTAAAAGAGGAATTTCATAAGGTAAATTTTAAATAACAAGTTAATTTCATCTGGGATCTTTTAGATAATGACTTCATAAGGAGCATGGACTAAAGTTTTGAACCAACTATTAACCCATATGTAAACCTGTCTTCAATGTATTCATGTAAAACTCCAGAATGTAGTCTCTGTGTTGCTTGTCTAACTTAGCTGACTTTCCAGAAGCTTGAGGCTCCATCATTTTCTTTGGTAGTTGCTCTCTTCACCTTATTTGGTGGGTTAAAGCTTTTTCTGGAACTTTTATATTGGTAAGCTACATTCTGAATTCCACTTAAAGTGGCCAAATGTGCTTCCCCTTCCTTTCAACTGTCTACAGAGCGGACAAAAAGAGGATATTAAAAACCTACCACATATTTACTTAGATATATTTTAGATACACAAACACACAGAGACACACACACGTGATGAATTTTGCCTCCAACAACTATTTTGAATATATCAAAACTCTGTTGATGTGTACTCTATGAATTCACATGCTGTCCTAATATATAATTAATGAAATTTTGCTATTTAAATCAGAATCTTGTGGGACTTTAATTTTATATACTTCTAAGTGTTGATTTCAGCTATAAGTGTCTGACTTCTCATAATCCATCTCTGAAGAAAAATGTCACCAGCTCAATGGAAATGACTTCTATGAACCACTGGATATCTATCCCTGGAGCATAGTTTTGGAGGGGCAATCTTAGGAACACCAAGGTAAGAACCTTCTTGACTCAATTTCTCATGCAAGATATTTTCATACTGAGCTTATTCTGAGCTTTACTATGACATTCTGTCATCCAATTAACTGCCAATCACTCATACATGAAATCAAAAGGAAGTAATGCTTCAGGGTCCCTGCCTTTCTCCTTCCTAGCAAATTCCAATGATCAGAACAATAAAATAATATCTCATTTTCCACTGTAATACAATAAACCGTATTGGCAACTTTTGACTATGTAATATTAGCTAGTATAGTATTACTGTAGTGAGGAATCCAACAAAAGAGATATGAAAAAGACACCAATTCACTGAAAAACAAAATTGGTGAAATAGAAAAAGTATGCAATGAACAAATTGGAAAATTAGAAAAGGAGCTTCAAAAGGTAACTGAAGAAAATTATACATTAAAAATTAGAATCAAACAAATGGAAGTGAATGAATCAATAAGACTTGAAGAATCACTTAAACAAAAACAAAAAAAAAAGAAAAAATAGAAGAAAATATGAAATATTTCTTAGGAAAAACAATTGACCTGCAAACTAGATCTAGGAGAGACAATCTAAGGATAATTGGACGTTCCAAATGTCATGATGAAAAAAAAGAACCTAGAAACTATCTTCCAGGTAGTCATGAATGAAAATTACACTTATATTTTAGAGTCTGAAGGCAAAATCACCATCGAAAGAATTTACTGATCACCTCCTGAAAGAGACCCCAAAATTAAATCCCCAAGGAATATTGTGGCTAAATTTCAGGACTATTGCAACAATGAAAAGATATGGCAAGTAGCTAGAAAGAAACAATTCAAATACTGAGGAATAGTTATGAGGATCACCCAAGATCTGTCAGCTTCCACATTAAAGGATCAAAGGGCATGGAACTAGATTTCCCCAAAGGAAAAGCAACTTGGATTACAGCCAAGAATAAGCCATCCAGGTAGAATGAGCATTATTTTCCAGGGAAGAAGATGGACATTTAATGATATGGGTGAATTTCACCTCTTTCTAAAGAAAAGACCAGATCTGAACAAAAAAAATTTGGCCTCCAAACACAGAACTCAAAAGAAGCATAAAAAGGTAAAAAAGGAAAGAACTCTTGAGAACTACATTTCAACTATGGGTATACTTAAAGAATGGGAGTATAATTTGATTTTACTTTGATAATATGAAAAATAAACTAAAGGTGGAAGGGGTATCACACTAGAAAAAATAGAAAAGTAGGTAAAATAAGTTAAAAAAAATAAGAGGTAAAAATAAGGTAAAATCTCATAAAGAGGCAAATAAAACCTAATATAATTAAGGGAAAGAAGGAAGGGGCTTGAGCATTGTGTGAATCTTACTCTCATCAGATTGGGCTCTAAAAGAGTGTATCAGACACATTCGGTGTCACAAAGAAACTTCTCCCTCCTTAGAGAAAATTGGGAGAAAGGAGGAAAAGAAAGGGAAAGACTAACAGAAGGGAAAACAGAAGAATTAAGGGAAAGGTGTAAAAAAGGAGGGACGACTGTTTGAGGGAGGTGGTCATCAAAAGCAAAATATGGGTGAGGAGGGAAGGGAGAAAGGGGAAAAGAAAGAGAAAAACAAAACTTTGGGTGAATAAGATGGCAGGAAGTACAGAATTAGTTATTGTAACTTTGAATGTGAATGGGATGAACTGTCCCAGAAAACAGAAGTGGATAGCAGACTGGATTAAAAGTCAGAATCCAACAATATGTTGTTTACAACAAAGACATCTAAAGCACAGAGATACATACACAGTGAAGGTAAAGGACTGGAGAAGAATCTATTATGCTTCAGGTGAACAAAAAAAGCAAGGGTGGGAATCTTGATCTCAGATCAAGTAAAAGCAAAGATAGATCTAATTAAAATAGATAAGGAAGGAAACTATATTTTACTAAAGGGTATCATAGATAATGAAGAGGTATGAATACTAAACATATATGCACCAAGTGGTATAGCATCCTAATTCCTAGAGGAGAAATTAAGAGAGATGCAAGAAGAAATAGACAGCAAAAATATACAGTGGGAGATCTTAACCTTGTGCTCTCAGAATTAGATAAATCAAAGCACAAAATAAATAAGAAAGAAGTTAGGGAAATAAAGAAAATGTTAGGAAAGTTAGGTATGATAGATCTCTGGAGAAATTTGAATGGAAACAGAACTGAATTTACTTTTTTCTCAGCAGTCCATGAAACATATACAAAACTTCACCATGTATTATGGCATAAAAACCTCAAAATCAAATGCAAAAAGGCAGAAATAGTAACTGCATTTGTTGAGACCATGATGCAATAAAAATCACATGCAATATAAGGCCAGGAGAAAATAACCCAAAAGTTAATTGGAAATTAAATAATATAATCCTAAAGAATGAATGGGTGAAAAAGCAAATCATAGACACAATCAGTTTCATCCAGAAGAATGACAATAATGACAAAACATACCAAAATTTGTGGGATATGGCCAAAGCAGTTACTCTTCAGAGTAATTTTATATCTCTACATGCTTACTTGTATCAAATAAAGAATGAAATTGGGAAATCATCTTTACATTTAAGGGTTTGGATAAAGGCCTCATTTCTAAAATATATAGAGAATTGTCTCATATTTATAAGAATTCACGCCACTCTCAAATCGAAAAATGGTCAATGGATATGAACAGACAACTTTCCAATGATGAAATTAAAACCATTTCTACTCATATGAAAAGTTCTTCAAATCACTATTGAACAGAGAAATGCAAATTAAGACAACTCTGAGATATCACTACACACCTGTCATATTGACCAAGATGACAAGAAATGATAATGACTAATGTTGGAAGGGATGTGGGAAAAATGGGACACTGATACATTGTTGGTGGAACTGGGAACGGATCCAACCATTCTGGAGAGCAATTTGGAACTGCTCAAAAAGGTATCACACTGTACATACCCTTTGACCCAGCAGCATTTCTGTTGGGCTTATATCCCAAAGAGATCTTAGAGGAGGGAAAGGGCCCCACATGTGCAAGAATGTTTGTGGCAGCCCTTTTTGTTGTAGCTAGAAACTGGAAACTGAAAGGATGCCCATCAATTGAAGAATGGCTGAATAAATTAAGGTATATGAATGTTATGGAATATTATTGATCTGTAAGAAACGACCAGCAGGACGATTTCAGAGAGGCCTGGAGGGACTTGCATGAACTGATGCTCAGTGAAACGAGCAGAACCAGGAGATCATTATACACGGCAACAAGAAGACTATGTAATGATCAATTCTAATGGACATGGATCTCTGCAACAATGAAATGTTTCAAACCAGTTCCACTTTTTCAGTGAAGAAAGCCATATACACCCAGAAAGAGGGATATGAAATGGGGACCGCAACATAACATTTCGAAGCTTTCTATTGATGTTTGCTTGCATTGTGTTTGCTTTCTCTGATTTTTTTCCTGTAGATACGATTTTTCTTCTACAAGAATAAGTGTGGAAATATGTATACATATATTCGATTTGTCAAGTATTTAACATAATTAACATGTAGTGGATTTCCTGCCATCCAAGGGAGGTATGGGGAATAGGGGGAAAATTTTTTAACAGAAAGCTTTCTTTTTTTTGCATTCTTTTTTTTAAGCTTTTTATTTGTATAACATATGTATGGGTAGTTCCCCAACCTTGATCTTTACAAAGCTTTCCAATACAAATTTTACCCCCAGTCCCCTCCCCTCCCCTAGATGGCAGGAAGTCCACTACATGTTAATAATGTTGAAATGCTTGAGAAGTTATGCAAGAAAAATCCTATCTACAAGAAAAAAAAAAGAATCAGAGAAAGGCAACACAATTCAAGCAAATGTCAATAGAGATCATGAAAATGTTACGTTGTGGTCCATATTTCATGTCCCTCTTTCTGGGTGTATATGGTTTTCTTCAGTGAACAACTGGAACTGGTTTGAGACAATTCTTTATTGCAGAGAGCCATTTCCATCAGAATTGATCATCATGTAATACTGTTGTTGCTGTGCATGATGATCTCCTGGTTCTGCTCGTTTCACTCAGCATCAGTTCATGCAAGTCTCTCCAGGCCTCTCTGAAATCGTCCTGCTGGTCGTTTCTTACAGAACAATAATATTCCATAACATTCATATACCATAATTTATTCAGCCACTCTCCAATTGATGGGCATCCCTTCAGTTTCCAGTTTCTAGCCACTACAAAAAGGGCTGCCACAAACATTCTTGCACATGTGGGTCCCTTTCCCTCCTCTAAGATCTCTTTGGGATATAGGCCCAGTAGAAACACTGCTGGGTCAAAGGGTATGCACAGTTTGACAACTTTTTGAGCATAGCTCCAAATTGCTCTCCAGAATGGTTTGATCCGTTCACAGTTCCACCAACAATGTATCAGTGTCCCAGCCCTCCCACATCCCCTCCAACATTCATCGTTATCTTTTCCTGTCATTTTAGCCAATCTGACAGGTGTATAGTGGTATCTCAGAATTGTCTTAATTTGCATTTCTCTGATCAATAGTGATTTGGAGCAACTTTTCATATGACTAGAGATGGTTTTAATTTCATCATCTGAAAATTGTCTGTTCATATCCCTTGACCACTTATCTATTGAAGAGTGGCTTGAATTCTTATATATATGAGACAATTCTCTATATATTTTAGAAATGAGGTCTTTATCAGAACCATTAAATGTAAAGATGATTTCCCATTTAGATGCTTCCCTCCTAATCTTGTCTGCATTTGTTTTGTTTGTACAGAAACTTTTTAACTTAATATAGTCAAAATTATCCATCTGGTGTTCAATTAGGAGTTCCAAGTCTTCTTTGGACATAAATTTGTTCCACCTCCACAGGTCTGAGAGATAAACTATATTACGTTCCTCTAACTTGCTTACAAAGTCCCTCTTTATATCTAGATCATGAACCCATTTAGATCTTATTTTGGTATGTGGTGTTAGGTATGGGTCAAGCCCTAATTTCTTCCACACTAGTTTCCAATTTTCCCAGCAGTTTTTGCTAAATAGAGAGTATTTATCCCAAAAGCTGTGGTCTTTAAGTTTATCGAACACTAGATTGTTAAGGTTAATGCCTAGGTTGTCCTGATAACCTATCCTGTGCCACTGATCCACTGCTCTATTTCTTATCCAGTACCAAACGGTTTTGATGACCGCTGCTTTATAATATAGTTTTAGATCTGGTACAGCAAGGCCACCTTCATCTGCCTTTTTTTTCATTAATCCCCTTGAAATCCTTGACCTTTTGTTCTTCCAAATGAACTTTGCTACTATTTTTTCTAGATCTGTAAAATAATTTCTTGGGAGTTTGATTGGTATGGCACTAAATAAATAGATTAGTTTGGGTAGTATTGTCATTTTTATTATGTTTGCTCTGCCTACCCATGAGTACTTAATATTTTTCCAATTGATTAGGTCTGATTTTATTTGTGTGGAAAGTGTTTTGTAATTTAGTTCGTATAGTTTCTGACTTTTCCTTGGCAGATAGATTCCCAAATATTTTATCCTATCATCTGCTATTTGGAATGGAATTTCTTTTTGTATCTCCTGCTGCTGAACTTTGTTGGTAATATATAAAAATGCTGATGATTTATGTGGATTAATTTTGAATCCTGCAACTTTGCCAAAGTTCTGAATTGTTTCTAGTAGTTTTTTAGTTGAATCTCTAGGGTTCTCTAAGTATACCATCATGTCATCTGCAAAGAGTGATAATTTGGTTTCTTCATTACCTACTCTGATTCCTTTTATCTCTTTTTCTTCTCTTATTGCTAAAGCTAACATTTCTAATACAATATTAAATAGTAATGGTGACAGTAGGCAGCCTTGTTTCACTCCTGATCTTATTGGGAATGATTTTAGTTTGTCTCCATTACATATGATGCTTGCTGATGGTTTTAAATAGATGCTGCTGATCGTTTTAAGGAAAAGCCCATTTATTCCTATACTCTCTAGTGTTTTTAATAGGAAAGGGTGTTGGATTTTGTCAAAGGCTTTTTCTGCATCTATTGAGATAATCATATGGTTTTTGTTAATTTGGTTATTAATATAATTAATTATGCTGATAGTTTTCCTAATATTAAACCAGCCCTGCATCCCTGGTATAAATCCTACTTGGTCATAGTGTACTATCCTGGGGATGACTTTCTGTAATCTCATTGCTAAAATCTTATTTAAAATTTTTGCATCAATATTCATTACGGAAATTGGTCTATAGTTTTCTTTCTCTGTTTTTACCCTACCTGGTTTAGCTATCAGCACCATATAGGTCTCATAGAAGGATTCTGGCAGTATACCTTCTGTCCCTAATTTCTCAAATAGTTTGTGTAGTATTGGAATTAATTGTTCTTTGAATGTTTGGTAGAATTCACATGTAAATCCATCTGGCCCTGGAGATTTTTTCTTAGGGAGTTGGTTAATGGCTTGTTCTATTTCTTTTTCTAATATGGGACTATTTAAATAATTTATATCCTCTTCTGTTAACCTCGGCAATCTGTATTTTTGTAGATATTCCTCCATTTCATTCAGATTTTCAAACTTACTGGCGTAAAGTTGGGCAAAGTAACTCCTAATTATTGCTTTAATTTCCTCTTCATTGGAGGAAAGTTCTCCCTTATCATTCTTGAGACTAACAATTTGATTTTCCTCTTTCCTTTTTCTTATCAAATTAACTAAAGGCTTATCTATTTTGTTAGTTTTTTCATAGAACCAACTCTTATTTTTATTTATTAACTCAATAGTTTTCTTATTTTCGATTTTATTAATTTCTCCTTTTACTTTTAGAATTTCCAATTTGGTATTTAATTGAGGGTTTTTAGTTTGTTCTTTTTCTAGTTTTTTTTTTAATAATAAGCCCAATTCATTGATCTTTTCTTTCTCTATTTTATGCAAGTAAGCATCTAGAGATATAAAATTGCCCCTTAAAACCGCTTTGGCTGTATCCCACAAATTTTGGTATGTTGTCTCCTTATTGTCATTCTCCTGGATGAAATTATTGATTGTGTCTATGATTTGCTCTTTCACCCATTCATTCTTTGACCTGACCAGCAGGTCATCAACGTGGGTCAAGCGAGCAGGACATAAGCCGGGGGAGCAGAGCTCGTAAGGCCGAATGGCCTGGGGAGACACAGAGGTCTGGGGACAGGATCGCAGAGAGGAAGGAGACAACTCTAGGTTAGGGTAGATTATGTCTCGAGTTTATTGAGTTTGCACAGAGTATATATAGGCAGATGACCACAATGTAGTAACAGCACATTGAGCAAGAAGACAGATGGGGTGTGACACTCTGAAATGAGGGGTGGGGGTCAGGTGTCAAAGGTTAGGGGCTCCAAGGGTGGAGTAGAACAATGATATCTTGTAGTTTCCTGAGGCGGGTCCTTCTGCATGCTTATGCTGGAATATGCAGTGGTTGTTCTTAGATATTCAGATATTTGTGTCAGGGTGGGGAAGGTGAAGGTGAAAAGGGTTAAGGTTCAGTCTTTTGGCAAAGGGGGGAAAAGGGGGGAAGGTTAAAAGGGTCATGGTTTTAAGGTTCAGTCTCTGGCATGTCCCCCGTTTTTCTTAAAAAAGGTATGGTGACAGGCCTGTCTTAGGCTACATGGCTGGTGTTTCCTGAACACGATGCCCTAAAAACTGGCACATGAGTTATGTTTCCTGAACATGGTGCCTTAAGAATTGGCAGGGCCCCTGTCTTAGGCTATGGGAGTGGCCTCCAAGAATCCTTTTGGGAGTGGACCCACACTAATCCCGTCATTGGGTAACCAGGCAGCATGTGGCATGGCCCCTGTCTTAGGCTATGTGGGTTGCCTCCAAACCCTCCAGATCTCGGGCTCCCACTAATCCCGTCATTGGGTGATCCCTGCAGCCATTGGCATGATTATCCGTGTCAGGGCCATGCTAATCCCGTCATTGGCTCAGCCACAGCATACATTGAGAAATGGGGTAAAGCATGTCTGAGATTCAACTCAAAGGCACTAAAGAGAAGTGAGGGATAGGGAAAGGGAAGGGGGTAAAAGGAAAAATATAAATGGTTATAACAAGGTTAAATGCCGACAATTTTCACATATCATATCACATAACATCATAGAGGCATCATAACATATTGGCGTGTGGATGAGTTTACAACATTGTCATCGTACATAAAGGATTAATACAATATGCCAATGCATAAGGAATGTAAGAAGAATAAGTTTTTTTTTTTTAAGGAAACAATACATAAAAGATTAATACAATGTGCCAATGCATAAGGAATGTAAGAAGAATAAATTTTTTAAGGAAACAATTTCTCTGAGTAGCTGTTTTAAGGAAACAATTTCCCTGAGTGTCTGTACTAACACAGCAAATCTCCCAATCTTGTTAAAGGAAACTTGCTGTATTAGTAAAACCACCCGAAGCATGGAATCAGGATTTCTTGAAACAGAGACGTAATCTGTCTCCCATCCGCCGATACCAGGATTTCTTCAATAGTTGTTCAGTAAACTGTAGGGGTTCTCTTGCTTTGTCTTGTTCTAGGGCATCTTGATCTTGCAGCTGATGATAGAAGATGTGGCTTTTCTTGGTGATGGCGGAATCTACTTGGGATTTTACAAAAGTTGTTAGTTTATTAAAGGCCCAAGGGCCAAAAGAGATTAATAGGAGAAGGCCTATGAGGGGTCCAAGAAGGCTAGGAAGGAGAGTAGAAAGCCAGGGAGAGGTAGAGAACCAGTTTTGATACCAGGATTCCTTTTGCTCCCTTTTCCCTTTCCTTCAAAACTTTCAAGATTCACAATATAGTGAACATCTAAATAATTCCACAAAACTCACACACGTTCAAAATCAAAGTTGACAAAATGTAAAGCATAACTCATAATGCTTACCTAGCATGTTTCAGAAAGTAACAGAAATTATCAGGACTTTTCCCAACAAGTTATTATCAGTTTGAAATCAAATTAAATACAGCTTTTAAAATTTTTCTTACAGTATTGATGGTTCAATATTTAGACAAATTTCTAAGATCTTATACCCAAAATAACAATCTAGCATGCACAAAGCAGCAGTAATTATAAAAACCAATTGCCCATAAATCCAAAAGGATATGGCTTTTTTTTTTTTTCTTCACTTAAAGAAATTTCCCAAATTCCAATTGAATGTTGCAAGCAAACCAATTTACCATTTAATTGTATGTATATATACACATACACACATACTTTTATTGTTTTTTGTTTTTTGTTGCTTTTTGTTGAGGCAGTTGGGGTTAAGTGACTTGCCCAGGGTCACACAGCTAGGAAGTGTCTGAGACCAGATTTGAACTCAGGTCCTCCTGACTTCAGGGCTGGTGCTCTATCCACTGTGCCACCTAGCTGTCCCTACACACATACTTTTAAACTGCAGTTTTTCCAAAACTTTTTCTCCCAAGTTTTTTTTTTTTCTCCAACACTAATTAAAATCCACTTTCTCTTCTAGCAGACTTGGGGGAGGGGGGAACTTTTCTGCTAGCATCTTAAAATGGCCAAACTTTTTCTGTCCCTGCTAGTTTCAAGTTAATGCAAACACTAATGCAAACTCCAATAAAAAATTTTAAAACCCAAGCATTTTAACATTGAAATGACCAATTGCCAAATATTGGAGTTTCACCTAATACACACACACACACACACTTTATGAGACGCTCCTCTCAGGAAAACCGGGAGAGGAGAGGGGATTTCACAAGACAGACAGATATATCAGACAGACATATACCCAATACATAAAAATTCCATATTGCATATTGTCCAGAACAGAAACAGTCAGAGACACAAAAGGCAAAAACTAATTTCCTCAAAATCCCTTCAGTGAATACAATTTTAAGATGATGCACTACTATCAATTAAAACTCATACAGAATATCACATTTGCACATAAAAGAATCAATTACAAATATCAGTTAAACTTTTGCAAGTAACCTTACCAAATTACAAATCACATTTATTATCATATTCCTTAAACCTGAAGCAAACAAATTGCCAAGTTTATTTCCATTTCTAAAGAAGCAGCTGAAAGTGTGGGGGGAGTTAAATTTCACTCTTTGAGAAAGAATCTTCCTGTTTCTCCCTCCTCCATTCAGTTTTTACTTTCTTTAACTTTTAGAATGCCAAATCCTTCTGTCTTTTCATAAATTCCATAACCCATTCACAAAGCCATCTCTTATCTCCTGTCTTTTCCCTTTTTCTTTTTTCTAGGCTGTCTTTTACCTTTCTCAAACTGTCTTCTACAAGGCCGAGTTTGTTAGTATAAAAACAACATTCCTCAGCATACTTCTCCGGCTGTCTGCACCACAGCCTCCCTACGGGTCAAGGGTACCACCTCCCAGGAGGGGATGGTGACGAGGGGGCTTTCATCTCTGGGTCTCGGTATTCTTCCAAGTCCCAATTGGCCGGGGCTCCCACAGCTAGCTTACAAAGGTCTGGAAAGAGTGTGGGCCACCAGGCCGTAGCTGTATCTCCCCAACCATTCATTACCATCCAGGTGTAATTGAGGAGCTGAGTGGCCAGAGGTTGGACAGTAAACAAAGGTCAGGCCGAGGAGGATGCCAATGGTTGATGGCCTCATGTCGTTTTCTGCAATAAAGCACAATTAGAAAGCTTCTCAGGGGGATCCCCTGGGTGGATTATGAAGTTTTATCAGGCGCTCTGAGAGCCGTTTGGGCTTGTGTATCATAAATATAGGCGTGTCCTTTACCCCGGATGAGGACAGGGTCAGGACCCAGCCATCTATTGGACATTGGGTCCTTCCACATAGCCTGAGCATAGGTGTTGGCTGTGGATGAATGCCAGAGGCGGTCAGCAGCAGATTTGCCATTAATATCATAGGAAAGGAAATTTAAAACAAACAATGCATGGTTCAGAAGGGTCTTAAAATGCCCTGCTCTGGGGTACAATATTTCTCCTCCTGACTGTAACTTGAAAAATCATGTTTTTTAGCTTTTGGTGGGCCCTTTCGACAATACCTTGCCCTTGGGGGTTATGTGGAATGCCAGTTGATTTCCATTTGGGCACAAAATTGCCTAAAGGCAGGACTGGTATAGCCAGAGTGAGGGAGCAGGGAGAGGATGGGTCAGAATCTCCCTTTAGAATGTCAAATAAGGGCTTTAATTCTCCAGTAGTGAGTTTTAAGTAAGGTCTTAACCAGTTGATGTCTCCAAGGAGTTTTTGAAAGTCATTGAGAGTGTGGAGACAGTCAACTCCTAACTGGAGTTTTTGTGAAAGAACATTACTGGTAAGTAGCTCAAAGCTCAAAAAGAGTTGGGGGGGGGGCTGGGTCTGGACCTTTTCAGGGGAGAGGGAGAGGCTGCGAGATTGTAACAAGCGCCTGGCAGAAAGCTGTTGTTCATCTGACCCAGCCAAAAGGATATCATCCATGTAATGGATAATACAGACCTCTGGGTGACTTAGCCTAAAGGGGTCCATAGTTTGAGCAACGAATTTCTGGCAAAGGGTGGGGCTATTGGCCATGCCTTGGGGGAGGACCCTCGCAATTAACAATGGGGAGACTAAAGGCAAAAAGCTTACAATCATCTGGGTGGAGGGGGATGGAAAAGAAACAATCCTTCAAATCAATAATAACTTTAGAAAACCCTCTGGGGATAGCTATGGGTGAGGGAGTCTGGGTTGAAATGCTCCCATAGGGACCATGTTCTTGTTAAGGCGAGGGAGTTAGAAGCAGGGAGCTCCTCCCTGGGAAGAGAGGGGTAGAGGGATTCCTTGGGCGCAACGGGGCAAGTCAATGACCACCGAGGGGGGTCTGCACGAGGCCTCTGGGCCACTAGTTTAAAGAGGACTGGGTAATTTTGGGAGTCCTCAGTAGGGGGGTGAAAATCAGGAAGCAGGGGGTATAGAGATGGAAAATGAGGGGTGCCGCTGTCAGAGGGCATTTGGATAACCACTGATGGTGGCTGGGGATAATGGGAAAGATAAATGTTCTGAGGATTATGGGCGGCGGCTTCTGTCTCTAATTCTGCCTCGTCTTCCTTGCTGAGAATGTTAGTTTCCTTTTCAGGTGGAGTCTTGTAATTATGGGGAAAGACGGGATAAGCGAGGGACTTATCCTGGTGAGGGGAGAAAGTAGTAGAGATTGGTGGGTATAATTGTCGAGTCTTGCCATCACCTGAGGCTTCCTCAACAACTTCATTAATTAG
>JAJPUD010017003.1:0-32493 GCA_023553655.1 Myrmecobius fasciatus
GGCCCTTAGAACCCAGGAAGTCAGAACTGAGAGGGCCCTTAGAACCCAGGATGTCAGAGCTGGGAGAACCTTAGAATCCAGGATGTCAGAGCTGGGAGGGCCCTTAGAACCCAGGAAGTCAGAACTGAGAGGGCCCTTAGAACCCAAGATGTCAGAGCTGGGAGAACCTTAGAATCCAGGATGTCAGAGCTGGGAGGGCGCTTAGAACCCAGGATGTCAGAGCTGGGAGGGCCCTTAGAACCCAGGATGTCAGAGCTGGGAGGGCCCTTATAAGGAACACAGAATCTAAAACTGGGAGGACCCTTAGAAATCGCATTATCCCCCACTTCCTCATGCGTGATCTTGGCCCTCAACAACTTTCCAGTCTCTTGGGAGGTAAGGCTCATCCACATGCAATAGAGAGCAGCATCTAACTGTCCTGGGTTATGGATTTGGATTGAGGTGAAAAAGCAACGTATGCCCTGGGCTGGGCAGGCTGCCTGGAGGAAGTTGAAGCACAGGTTGATGCAGAGAGGGGAGGGCTGAGCTGCGAGCGGGAGCTGACTGCCATCCTCCCCTAACCCCTGCTTCTCCCCCCCGCCATGGCAGCGAGAAGGACGGCCTGGTGCGCAGTCTGGCGGCCATGCAGATGCAGGTGGAGATGCTGCAGCAAGAGAAGGAGAAGCTGCAGCTGACCCAGGATGAACTGCAGAGACAGAAGGACCAGCTGGAGGAGGAGAAGGAGGACATCACCCAGGATAGGGAGAGATTCCACAAGGAAATAGAGCGGGGGTAAGAGGGGGCTCCCCTGCTCCCCTGCCCCATCCAGACCTGGCCGTGCCTGTTGAGAACAGAGCATCCCTTTTTTACAGAGGAGGAAACTGAGGCTCAGGGAAGGGTTCTGAGCTCTCTGAAGGACCAGAGCTGGGAGTCAGATCTAGAGCACTTTCCATCCATCCCATGGTCGTTCTTCTGGGTCTTTGTCTGCTGCTTCCACACACATTCTCTCATTTGTTCTCCCCAGAAATAGACACACGCCCTCCATTTCTGTAGCAGGGGGCCCTTGATGAATCACCACCTGTTTTGTTAAGGGGCCCTTCGTGCCCCCACAAGAGCTTCAGCCAGTCCTGGAGCCCAGGGATTTCAGATCTGAGGGGCAGGCCTTGAGGGCGATGCCCTTCATGACCTTGGGGGTGGGTGGGGGACAGGGGGAAGCAGGGAGGAGAGTTACCCACTTTTTCAGCCCTGTTTTTATTTTGGACACTGCCCTGCTAGGTCACCAGTGTCATGCTGGACCTGTCTCACTCCTTCCTATCATCCTACAAGCTAATCAATTGCTGAGTCTTGTCAATTCATGAATGTTGTTATTGATGTCATTTATTTTTTACATCACCATAGTTTCCCCCAGTATCCTTCCCTTTTCAGAGAGCCATCCCATATAACAAATATTTTTAAGACAAAGGAAGGAAGGAAGGAAGGAAGGAAGGAAGGAAGGAAGGAAGGAAGAGAAAGGAAAGGAGGGAGAGGAAGAAAGAAAGAAAGAAAGGAGGGAAGGAGGAAAGAAGGAAAGAAAAAGGAAAGAAAAAAGAAAAACTGGTCCATATATCCTAAGTCTGAAATTATGCATTGAGTAACACCTTTGCAAAGAGGTGGAGCTTGTCTTTTCATCTCTCTTCTTTGGGCCATTATCATTACTAGATGTGTAGCCATGAGCAAATTATTTCATTCCTGTCTGCCTCAGTTTCCTCTTCTGTAAAACAGATATAATTGTAGTACCTTTCTCCCAAGATTGTAGCTGGGATCAAAGGAGATGATATTTATAAAGTGCTTGGCTCTGGCAGGCACCTTATAAACGATATAATTATCATTATTATTATATTTATATATATATAATTATTATATATAATTATCATCATTATTTTGTAACCTTCACTCCTGACGTCTGTGTGTGGCCAGTCTTTACATTTACCCTGTTGCACTGATCACAGATAACGTTTTTTGTTTTATTTTTGTGGCTCGGCTGACTTCAGTCTGTGCCAGTCCACATAGCTCTCCCCAGGCTTCTCTGAATTCATCCCATTCATCATCTCTTACAGCACAGTCCTATTCCATCCCTCCCAGGGGCCTCAGTGTGCTTAGCCATTCCTCCAAGATCTTGCCAGTTGTCACCTCCACTCTCTCTCCCCTTCTCTCTCCTCCCATGGCCACCAGCCTAGGACACCATCACCTCTCGTCTGGGCTGTCACACTCGCCTCCTGCCTCATCTCTCCTCTCTCTAACCCATCCTCCACACAGCTGCCAAGGTGACTTTCTTAAAGCTCAGCTCTGACTGTATTACCCCCAGCCCTCAGATAACCTCCGGTAGCTTCCTCTAGGAGCAAATAAAAACTTGTTGGTTTGACATTTAAAGCCCTGAACAACTTGGCCTTAACCTCCTTTTCCAGGTTTATTTTATCCATTCCTCCCTTCGTGTACTCTCGATTGCAGCCAAACGGGATGTCTTGCCTTTGCTCACACCTGGTATTCTATTTCCACGCTCCATGGCTTTGCTGTGGCTGTCTCCTCCCCTGCCCTCACATGCTTCCCTCACCACTTTTCCCTCTTAAAATCCCTAACTTCCTTCAGAGACAGCCCAAGGAAGTCCTTCCTAGTTTTCTGCCCAGAAATTACCTTCTAGTTATTATTTATATATTATTTTGTATATTATTATCTACGTATGAGTTGTCCCCCAATAGTATTTAAGCTCCTTGAGGGCAGAGACTGTTTCATCTTTGTCTTTGTGTACTGAGCTCCCGGCACAATAATAGGTGCTTAATATTTGTTGATTGATTTGTTGATTGATAGTCATAAACAGCTGGAGCAACTGGAAGTGAAGAAGTCAGGACTGATGAAGGAGCTGATCTTGGCTAAGGAGACCCTAAGCAAGGCCACTTTGGCAAAGGAAGTGATGGAGGCCGAGAAGACCGAGGTGACGGAGGCGCTGACCAAGGTGGGATCTTCCCCAGGCTTCTGAAATGACCAAGACCCCCTGCTGTAGCTTGCGTCCTTATCGGATCAGTGTGTAGGATTAGAAGGGACCTTAAGGGGTCTGCTGGGTTCCTTGTGACTGTTCATAGAGTTAGAGAATCCTAGAACATCAGCCATTGCTGTTCAGTCAGGTCCAATTCTTCCTGACCCTGTGGACCATGACCTGCCAGTACCGTCCATGGATTTCTTTTGGCAAAGAGGCTCCAGTGGTCACCTATTGTCAGAACTCTCCACTGTGCCCTGTCCATCTTGTGTATTCCTACATGGCTCAGAATTGCACTGAATTATAAAAGTCCTTCCACCATGACTGGGCAGTGATCCAGGGAGGGAATCCCCGCCATAAAAAGGAGAAATAATGTGGTGTATCAGAGCTAGAAGGAACCTCAGACTCTGGAATATCGGAGTTGGAAACGATTTTAGATGAAGCATTTTACATCAGGGACGTGCCTTAGAATAGAGAATGTCAGAACTGGAAGGATGCTTAGAACCCAGAATGTCAGAGCTAGGAGAGCCTTTAGAACCCAGAAGGTCAGAGCTGGGAGGGCCCTTAGAACCTGGGAGGTCAGAGCTGGGGGGGCCCTTAGAACCCAGGAGGTCAGAGCTGGGAGGGCCCTTAGAACCCGGGAGGTCAGAGCTGGGAGGGCCCTTAGAACCCAGGAGGCAGAGCTGGGAGGGCCCTTAGAACATGGAATGTCAGAGCTGGGAGGACCCTTAGAACCCAGGAAGTCAGAGCTGGGAGGGCCCTTAGAACCCGGGAGGTCAGAGCTGGGAGGGCCCTTAGAACAGAGAAGTCAGAGCTGGGAGGGCTCTTAGAACCCGGGAGGTCAGAGCTGGGAGGGCCCTTAGAACCCAGGAAGTCAGAGCTGGGAGGGCCCTTAGAACCCAGGAGGTCAGAGCTGGGAGGGCCCTTAGAACCCGGGAGGTCAGAGTTGAGACAAATCCCTGCCCCACCCAAACAAAGGAGCAAGGCTGGCTTGTCTGTGTCCCGGTCAGTAGCAGTAATAGGTGCTTTGATCCCTTACTGTAACCCTGCTCCTCGTGGCCCAGAGTATGGCTGTGATAGCTCCACGGGAGTTTCCCGCCCGGCACCCAAGGAGTTTCAGTGATAGAGCCCTGGGCTCTCATCATGAAGGGGTTTTAGCTAGGAAGGCGGCCTGTGGCATGGACTTGGGCCAGTCCATGAGTCAGTGCTCCTAGCTGAGCGTATCAGGACAGAACCGGGTATAAAAAGCCCAAGCTTGTCTATGAGTTGGAAAGCCGGCAGCCTCAGGTGGTAACAACCTACATGGCTGAGGTACCCTGAGGGCAGGAGTGAGAATGGCTCAGGGCAACTATCCCCCCACCTGACCGGCTAACAAAGAGCTGGGCAGCTTGAGTCCTCGGCTGAAGGGCCCTTCCCCTGCCTTCTGGCCTGACTGACTGGGCTATCTTGTCCTTCCCAGAGCCCCCCAGGGAAGTCTGGCCGTCTGCCCTTGGTTCCCTGTCCTGTATCAGGAGGAAACTCCTTCTACTAAGGCCAGAATGGCCCCTGCTCTACAACTGAGAATCCTAGCCCAGAGGGGAGCAGACTTCCCCAGGCTGACCAAGTAGAGCTGCTTTGCCTGGAAGCTCCGGCCCTCCACCAGATCGGGGCTGCTGCTGGGCTGTGCCATTAACAGGGTTCCTGTCATGGGAGTCTTCCTCATGTCCAGCCTCAGCACCCGCCATCTTCCCTGGCAACATAAGCCCGATCTGAGTCATTCTGGCCAAAATGTATATTTGTTTTGTTTCTGTTTGCTTTTGATGTAATTTGTTATATTCAGTGATTTTTTTCCCCTCTTCTCCTTTTGTCTGATTATCTTCATCTGTCTATCTCCCCATGTATTTCTCTCTCTCCTGTATTTTTTTTTCTGTATATCTGCTTTATGTTGATCTATCTGTCTCTGGATCTTCTCCCCCCCCACCCCCCTTCTCTCTTTCTCTCTTTCCCCCTTTCTCCCTTTCTCTCTTCTTTCTCTCTTTCTCTGTCTCTCTGTCTCACTATCTCTGTCTCTCTATCTCTGTCTCTGTCTCTCTCTTTTCCCCTTTCTCTTTTTCTCTCTGTCCATCCTCTCTATCTCTTTCTTTCTTTCTCTCCTCTCTCTCTTTCTCTCTCCCTTCTTTCCTTTTGCCTCTGTGCGTCTCTTTCTGTGTTCCCATCTCTCTGTCCTCTCTCTCTCTTCTGGATTCTATTTTCCTTCTACCTTCCATGATCCTGCACCCTCTGTATCCATGTGTGTCTCTATTCCTTCATGTTCCTCCATGTCTCTGTCTCTCTGATGTCCCTGGAACAGGTAGAAGCCAGCAGGGCTGAGCTAGAGCTGTCCATAAACAAACTGAAGGGAGAGGAAGCATCTCTGCGGGATTCCTTGTCCAAACTGAGTGCCCTCAATGAGGGTTTGGCCCAGGACAAACGGGAACTGAACCAATTGGTCTCCCAGGTATTGCCTGCTTGCCTC
Source organism: Myrmecobius fasciatus (assembly GCA_023553655.1). Lineage (NCBI taxonomy): Eukaryota > Metazoa > Chordata > Mammalia > Dasyuromorphia > Myrmecobiidae > Myrmecobius > Myrmecobius fasciatus. The sequence continues at coordinate 5,484 of JAJPUD010017003.1, forward strand.
CGGGGTGGGGGGTGGGGAGCGCAAGGGAAGGAGCACAGTGCCCTCCCTCAGATGCCTGTCTTACCTCCGGCACCGCTCTGCCCCTATGGGTGGTGGCCATCGACCTTCCATGATCCTGGCCCCCAACCAGCTTCCAGGGGTAGAAATGGGGTCCCACTCCCTTCTTCAAGAACCTTTAGCTTCCTTCTTTTCACCTTTTCTCCCCTTTTCCTTTTTTCTCCTCTGTCTCTATTTCCTTCTCTCCTTTGTTCTTTTTTTCCACAATTTTCTTTCTTGTTTCTTCCTTTTTTCTTTCTCTCTTCCGCCTGTTTCCTTCTTTTTTCTTTCTCTCCTTTCCTCCTGCTCTCTTTCTTTTTCTCTATCTCTCTTCTTCCCTCACTCTTTCTTGGGCATACCAGACTTGGAATCCTGGCAAATCACTACACCCTTCGCTGGACCTCAGTTTCCTCATCTGTGACGTTAAAGGATTAAACTAGTGGATCTCAGAGGCTTCCTTCCTCTCTTTCTTCTCTGTCACACTCATTTTCTTTTCCTTTCTCTTATTTCTCTGAGTTGCTCTATTTTTCTACCTTCCTTTTCTTTCCTCCTTTCTTTCTTTCTTTTTTTTCTCTGCCTTTGTTCCACAATCTCCTCTTCTTTCTTACATTTACATCCCCAGAGGAGTTCTCAGAAATTTTCTCTTCCCTTCCCTGACTTCATAATTTTGGGGAGCTTCCTGGAGATCAGTCTCAGATCTAAAGGGAATGGGATCCCAACCGAGGATGGTGAGCCCTGGGCATGGGCAGGAACCATGATCCCCTCTCCCTTGCCCTAGCTTGAAGAGGAACGGGGAATCCTCCTTGGGCAGAAGCGAGATGCAGAACAGGAGAAAGCTGCTGCCCAGGAGCAAGTGGCCCAGCTGGAACAGGAGAAGCTGGTGCAGGAGGCGGAGAGGCAGAGCCTGGAACGCTCCCTACAGGCCGCTGAGCTGGCCCGGGAGGCCCTGGAGCAGCAGCTGCCTGCCTTTCAGAAGGAGCGTGGCCAGCTCCAAGATCAGCTGGCACAGGTAGAGAGCGGCGCCCTTAGTTCTGGGGTGGCAGAGTTCCAGACGGCACCAGTCCCTGGGAGCGGCCTTGGCTTTGGCAAGGGGGCCCAGAATGGGACAGAACCATCCTCAATGGCTCTGGCTTGGGGCAAGAATTACTATTTCTTTTCTTTAAAAGCATTTTGCCTTTTTTTTTTTCCCCCAAGAATTAATCTTAAGTCTTCTCCAGCATGGAAACGCAATACTTAGAGTTAGTCACTACCCATCAGGGAAGACTTCCTGGGGGAAGTGGCTTAAAATACTGGGCTTTGAAATTAAGGAGGAATCCGGTGGGCAGAGATCATTCAGGTGGGGACAGTTTGGGGCGGGGAAGACAATCAGAAGGAATTGTGGGTAAAGAGCCCCCAGTACCCAGGCAAGGAGTCTCAGGGCAACTCAGAATGAAGACTTAGGCAAAGCTAAGTCTTGGGGACTAACCCCCGGCTGTTCCGGGACAGATGTCAAGGCAGTTGGGAGCGCAGCAGGAGGAACTCCAGAGAGCTCACCGAGATGGGGAGCGGCACTCGGAGGGGCTGGAGCGGGCTTTCCGGGAGATGGAGTCGCTGACCAAGGAGCGGGCCAGCCTGCTGGTACAGCTGACCGCCTCCGAACGGGAGAATCGCTCCCTGACTGAGGAGGTAGCCGGCCTCCGGTAAGGAGATCTCCATGGGGTGGGGTGCTTTTCACCTGTGCACCTGGCCCAGCCCCTTGGCAAGGTGAGGGGTGGGTGGAGGAGCAGGAATGCACCTACACAGGAAGGATAACTTGGGGAAGAGGGCAGGGCACCTGGAGAAATCAGGAAAGGCTTCCTGTAGGAGGGGGTGCAGAAGCTGAGGCTCTAACCACACTGGGGACTCTAGAAGGTGTGAACAGGAGTGCCTTCCAGGGCTGGGGAATATAGCCTGCACAAAGGCAAGGGGGTGGGACATGGAGAGCCCAAGTTTGAGGCTAGTTGGGCTAGAATCTACCACCTCCAAGCCTTTTCCCTGGCCATCCTCCCTCTTCAGAGAATCTTTACTGTCTTTAAGATTCAGCTGAAGCACCACCTTCCCCTATTCTTCCTGACTGCTAGTGCCCTCCCTGCCTAATATTCGTTTTGAATTTATTTTTTATATCATATGTACATCTTTTCTTCCCTGATAGAATGTAAGCTTATTGAGAGAAAGGGTTTGATTTTTAATTTTGTATTTCCATTGCCAGGCATGTTGTAGACACATAATAAATGTTGTTTTATTAACTGATTGATTTAAAGAGAGAATATTCAATAACCCTGTGAACTTTAAGTGCCAGGCTGAGGAGTTTACATGTCCTACGCAGTAGGGAGCCATTGATGTTTCTTGAGCAGGGAAGTAACATGGTCAGTCTCACCTTGGGGGAGAGTAAGGGTGGACAGCAGTAATAGGAATAGCTCTTGTTTCTGTAGCACTGAAGCGCTTTTCTCTCCATGCTCTTAATATGGATATTATGTATCCCCACTTTCACGGGAAGAAACTGCTTTAAAGAAGCCAAGAAATCGTTTTAGGGCATATAACTCTTAGCAGAGAAGTAAATTTGAACCACAGCTCGGGCGTCAAGACTAGAACCCATCCTTCTGAAGGCTCAGGACCTTCGGGCTTTTGCCTGTAGGGACAGTAACCCAGGAGCTGTGTTTGCCGACACAGAGCCGTGAGGGGTGGGACCCACCTGGTGCCTGCCCTAGCTCCACTGGTGAGTGGCTTCCCAGGGGTGTGGGACAGAGTTCGAGGCAGGCAAATCCTATCCCAACAGCTGGACCCCCTGTCAGAATGGAGCGTATACCCCCGGAAACTGGCTGAGCCCCCTGTCCAGAACTGACTGTACCTCCCCTCCACCCACTCCCTAATTAACTCCCTTTCCCAGGTCCAGTTTTCTGTAAATGAGGCGTTGGGACTAGCTTAGGGTTTCTTAACTTGGAGTCTGTGGATAGATGGAGTCTGTAAACTTGGAAGGGAAAAAAATTAGGTCTTTATTTTCACTAATTTTGCATTTCTTTTGGACCCTCTGGATTTTATTTTATGCTTTAAATCCATTCTTCTGAGAAGGGCCCAGAGGCCCCATCGAACCCTTCCACAGAGGTCCTGACCCAGAAAGTTCTTCTCGGGCCAGATCATTTCGAAGCTCCCTCCCAGCTCTGACAGTCCGTCTTCCAAGGCAATAACACCAGCAATAGTAATAGTTAGTGGGGAGAGAGAGTTGTCAGGTTTGAAAAGTGCTTTGCAAAACTACCTTAGGAAAGAGGTGCTGTTCCTATCTTCATTTAACAGATAAGGAAACGGAGGTATACAGAGATGTGATTTATCCAGTGTCACTCAGATAATTAATATCCTCCCAGCTCTGACATTCTCTATTACAAGGGCCTTCCCAGCTCTGACCTCTTGGGTTCTAAGAGCCCTCCCAGCTCTGACCTCCTGGGTTCTAAGGGCCCCCCAGCTGTGACATCCTGGTTCTAAGGGCCCTCCCGGCTCTGACATCCTGGGTTCTAAGGGCCCCCCAGCTCTGACCTCCTGGGTTCTAAGGGCCCTCCCAGCTCTGACCTCCTGGGTTCTAAGGGCCCTCCCAGCTCTGACCTCCTGGGTTCTAAGGGCCCTCCTAGCTCTGACATCCTGGGTTCTAAGGGTCCTCCCAGCTCTGACCTCCTGGGTTCTAAGGGCCCTCCCAGCTCTGACCTCCTGGGTTCTAAGGGCCCTCCCAGCTCATTCTCTCCCAATTCTGACATTGCGTGTTCTAAGGGCCCTCCCAGCTCTGACATCCTATGTTCCATCTTAAAAATTCTAGACTCTCTGAAGTTCCAGGGTCCCTGGAGAAGGGGCTGTGCTTGGGAGAACCCGGGCCTGAGTGCCTCCCTCCATGAGCCTATATTTTTCCACAGCTCAGAGAAGGACACCCTCGAGACCAGCCTGTTTGAGGCCCACCGACAGCTCAGCCAGATGGAGGCGCGCAGGGAGCAGCTGGAGGCTGATGTGCAGGGTCTGCTGCTGGCCAAGGAGACTCTGACTGGTATGGTCCTGTGTTCTGGGGTTACGAGGGTAGGAGGGGGCCCCGGCAAGGCCTGCCTGCTGACCATAGCTCCTCGTCTGGGCCGGGCCCAGCCACAATTGCATGCTATGCATGGCCCACTTGGCTCCTGGGGAGGCAGGGGTCTGACCAGAGCTTCCTCTGCCAGGACTCTGGGGCTGGGGCTGCCTCTTCTCTTTTGGTCTGACCTCTGTACCCTCTACTTTTCATTCATTCAGTCAGTCAGCATTTATTACTGCTAAGTATCAGACAGTGTATCAAGAGACACAAAAGTCCTGCCCTCAAGGAGCTTCCATTCTATGTGCAGAAATATCATGAGAAACCCCCCCACAAAATATATACAAAGTAATAGCAATGGTTGAGGACGGTCACTAGCAGCAGGATGGACTTTCTGGAGGAGGGGCTACCTGAGCTGGGGACTCACCCCTCCCACTCAGGGGAAGTCACATATATAGGAGGGAAACAGCCTTTAGAGATAAAAGTGTGGTCATCAAGTCACATGTCAGAGCTGGGAGGGCCCTTAGAACCCAGGAGGTCAGAGCTGGGAGGGCCCTTAGAACCCAGGAGGTCAGAGCTGGGAGGTCCTTAGAACCCAGGATTTCACAGCTGTGAAGTCCGTAGAACCCAGGAGGTCAGAGCTGGGAGGGCCCTTAGAACCCAGGATGTCAGAGATGGGAGAGTCCTTAGAACCCCGGAGGTGAGAGCTGGGAGAGTCCTTAGAACCCGGGAGGTCAGAGCTGGGAAGGAGTATAGAACACAGATGTGTCAATGTCCCCACCTCATCCTACCTTACAGGGCAACTGGTGGGTCTTCGGCGGCAGATGGAGACAGAGGTGCAGAAACTTGTGCGGGACAAGGAGCTGCTAGCCCAGCAGCTGGTCCAGGTGGAGCAGGAGGCCCAGGCCACTCTTCGAGGAGAACAGGCAGCCCACGATGAGGATGTAGAGCGGCTGCGTCAGGAGAAGGTTTGAGGAGGGGAGCTGCTGAGCTGAGGCCCAACCAAACGGGACGGACAGATTGGGGGGAACGTGGGCACTCACCTCATCTGGGGAATCCTGGGCTTCAGAAGTGGCAAAGAGGCTTAGCAATCATCTGCCCTCACCCATTCATGGCCCAGATGAAGAAATAGAAACTCAGAAGAGGGGAGTTTATGCAAGGTGGGATGTATCAGATCCGAGCCTCTGACTTCAAAACTTAACAGTCCGTCAGTGTACTGACACTGATCTTCCTCCTGAATGCTTTACTTCCCATTGCGTCTAGGAATAAAGAGAGATGGATTGATAAATGATGGATGGATCGATGGATGGATGGATCCATAGATATGTGAATGGATAGATAGACAAATGGATGAATGGATGCACGGGTATATGGATAGACAGACAGACAGACAGACAGATAGATAGATAGATAGATAGATGGATGGATGGATAGATAAACAGACAAGTAAATGGATGAATGAATAAACAGTTGACTAGATTAATAGATAAGTAGACAGATGGAACAGATAGAGCTAGAGAGCTAGATGAGTAGCTGGATAGCTAGGCAGACAGATGGAACAGAGATAGATCACAAACAGATACAGATAGAGAAATGGAGGAATGAATAGATAATGAGTAGATGGATAGATAGGCAGACAGATGGAATAGTTAGAGAGAGAGAGGGATAGACAAACAGATTAATCAGCAAACAGGAAAATAGAGATGGCTTAGGCCACACATAAATAGATTGATAAATAGGTACGTGCCCACATTTATTTATATGCACATTTTTCCCAGCTGGGATGGGTACATATACATATATAATACATCCCTTTGAACAACTTGGTTTTATAGTTAAAGAAACTGAGGCTCAGGGAGCAGAATTAACATGGGAAATCAGGGCTGGGTGGGGAGGGGCTTTGATGGTCCAGTGGGGTCCAGCCCCTTCCTTTTACAGATGAGGAAACTTGAGTCCCAAAGAGCAGTGACTTCCCCAAGATCTCACAGCAGTTAGGGGCAGAGTGCAGACTGGCCCCCCAGGCTCTGCCCTCTTGGCGGGGGTTGGGGTTGCCAGATCCCGGCTCACCACCCCCCCCCGCTCCCTGTCCCCCCTGCTCCCCTGCAGGAGGCGGCCCGCCGAGAGCTGGAAGCGGAGCGCACGGAGCTGCTGCACCGCCTGAGCCAGGAGCGGGAGGAGCTCTTGGCCCGGCTGGAGGCGGAGAAGGAGGAGCTGAGCGAGGAGATCACAGCCCTGCAGCAGGACCGGGACGAGAGCCTCCTGCTGGCCGAGAATGAGAAGCAGCAGGTAGGAGCCGGGGCGGGCGCCCGCTGAGACACCCCCCTGGAGACCCAGCAGCGGGCCCCGGGTCTGGGAAGTTCCCGACCCTGAGGGCCCAGGGATTGGCCGCCAGCTCCTGACTGGGGGGATGCCTCAGTTTCCCTGTTTGTCCAGTGGGTGATAGCGTCATTGTTGGTGGTCACTCTGTCTCTGACCCGGTCCAGTCCTGACTGCTGCTCCTGTTCCCTCTTTGGCCGGGGTGCGGGCCCTACTGACCCCAGTGACCCGTGAGCCTCTCCCCAGTGAGGAGGACAGAGTCATTCTGCCCTGGGAGGTCCGGCTAGAGCGTGGCGGTCAGCGGAGTGGACCCTGGGACTGGGGGTCCTGACCCACCGCGTCCCTCCTAGCTGGGTCCTTGGGCAAGCCCCTTCCCCGGGCCCTTCCTCATTTATAAAAGAAGGGAATTCAGGGGATCCCTGTTTTAAAATGACTTAGAGCCACCCAGCCACTGAATGCCATTACCCCCCAGGGAGTCAGGGGCAGAGGCAGGATTTGAACTGGGGTTTATGTGGTCACTCCACGGCTCTAACTGCTGCACCACACTTAGGAGACTTGCAGACTTTCCTTTTTTTCCTGAGGCATTGGGTTAAGTGGCTCGCCTGGGGTCCCACAGCTAGCAGGTGTGAAGTGTCTGGGGCTGGATTAGAACTCGGGTCCCCCTGACTTCAGGGCCAGGCACTACCCACTGCACTGCCCAGCTGCCCCGGCGCCCAGTCTGGGACCCTGTGGCTCCGTCCTGTCTCAGTCGGGCCCGTTCCCAGGGTGGCAGGACCCCGGGGATAGAATCCCCCTGCCTGGGCTCAGCACAGGGGCCGACCCCTCTCCCCGCCCCCGCAGGCCCTGTCTCTGAAGGAGTCCGAGAAGACGGCGCTGTCCGAGAAGCTCCTGGGCACCCAGCAGAGCCTGGCCACCATGTCCATGGACCTGGAGCGGCAGAAGCGAGACGCCTTGACCCGCCAGGAGCAAGACCGGGTGGGTGGGAGGGCGCAGGGCTCCCCCACCCCAGCTCCTCATCCACCTCAGTCTGGGGGAGAAGGTCTGGGGGGCTCATGTAGGTCACTCAGGCTGCTGGGGAGCTGGGGCTCCTGTCCTCAGGAAGCTTTCAGTCTGGGGAGAGGCCCACAGACAGACAGACAGACACACAGCAGACAGACACACAGACACAGCAGACAGACACAGATAGATACAACAGAGACACACAGACACACAGACATACCAGGCAGACACAGATAGATACAACAGACAGACACAGCAGACAAACACACAGACACGCAGACAGACACACAGACACAGCAGGCAGACAGACACACAAACACACACAGAGACCAGGGTGGGGATGAATGAGCTTCTGGGGAAGCTGGGGAGGGCGTGGGCACCACTGTCCAGGGGAGGGGGGCTGATCTGACTCAGAGACCCCCGCCCGTGCCCCTCCAGAGCACCGTGAATGCCCTGACCTCGGAGCTGCGGGACCTCCGGGCCAAGTTTGAGGAGGCCATCAACAACCACGAGCGGGAAGTGAAGGCGCTGCAGGAGCAGGCCCGGGATCTGGGCAGACAGCGGGAGTCCTGCCTCCGAGAGGTGAGAGGGGAGCTGAGGCTCACGGCCTGGAGGATGGGGCTTGGGACCTGCGGGTCTGAGATCTCCCTTTCCTCCTCCTCAACCCCATCATCCTGCCCACGATCCTCCAGGCCTTTCTGAGCTTGCCATTGCTTTACCCTCATCTCCCTCAATGAACTTCCTTGCCCCTCACTGAGCCCCCATTTCCCCTCATTGAGCTCCTTTTACCCCTCTCTGAGCCCCCATCTCCTTCACTGAGCCCCCATCTCCCCTCACTGAGCCCCCATTTCCCCTCACTGAGCCCCCATTTCCCCTTCACTGAGCCCCCATCCCCCTCACTGAGCCCCCATCCCCCTCACTGAGTCCCCATTTCCCCTTCACTGAGCCCCCATTTCCCCTCACTGAGCCCCCATCCCCCTCACTGAGCCCCCATTTCCCCTTCACTGAGCCCCCATTTCCCCTTCACTGAGCCTCCATCCCCCTCACTGAGCCCCCATCCCCCTCACTGAGCCCCCATTTCCCCTCACTGAGCTCCTTTCCCCCTCTCTGAGCCCCCATCCCCTTCTCTAAGCAGCTTCCCAGGGGAGCCCGGAGGACCCTCACCCTAAGCCTGTCTCCCCTTGCCCCACTCTAACCCTGACTTTCTCTAGGCTGATGAGTTGAGAACCCAGCTCCGGTTATTGGAGGATTCCCGGGATGGGCTGCGCAGGGAGCTGCTGGAGGCCCAGCGCAAGGTCCGGGAGGGCCAGGAAGGGCGGGAGGCCCAGCGCCAAGAGACCCTCGAGCTGCGCCGCAGCCTGGGGGACAGCACCAAAGAGCGAGAGGCCCTGAGACGCTCCAACGAGGAGCTGAGAGCCGCCGTCAAGAAGGCCGAGAGTGAGCGCATCAGGTATGGCAGGGCCGGTGGGGGGGGGGGGAGGAGAGATGCTGGCTCCTGACCCAGCACTCCCTGAGCCCACGGGCTCCCCTCACTGAGCCCCTGCTGTCGTCCCGGAGCCTCCAGTCCCTCCTCATCTTCCCCAAGGTCCCAGCACTCCTAGAAGCTCTCATTCCTTCCCTATATAGATCACACCCCCTACCCACCACTTTCCCCAAGCCTCTAGAGTTTAGCACAGTGCAGGTACATAGGACACCATAAGCGCTTATTAAATGTTTAATGGACTCCAGCCCTTCGAGTCTCATCCCCTCCCAAGCCTCTCTGAACCTTCCCTGAACCCCCAAATCCCCGTCCTGACTGATTGTTCTCCTCTTGACTGAGAGCCCCCATTCCCTTCCAAGACCGAGCCCCCGTCCTTCTGATTGCCCCCCCAAGCCTTCCTCCCCACCGCTGTGTTCCGTCCCCCAGCATTGCAGGAGAGTGCCGGGGGGTGCACTGTGACTCAGTGAATGAAGGCGACTTTGTGGGGGTCGGAGCCAGCCAGCAGCTGCCCCGATAACCTGCTCAGAGGGGCAGTAGCTCCGGACCCCTAACCCTCTGTCCATCCCCACTAGCTTGAAGCTTGCCAATGAGGACAAGGAGCAGAAACTGGCGCTGCTGGAAGAGGCCCGGGCAGCCTCGGGCAGGGAGGCCGGAGAGCTGCGGGCAGGGCTGCAGGAGGTCGAGCGCTCGAGGCTTGAGGCCCGGCGGGAGCTGCAGGAGCTCAGGCGCCAGGTGCGGGACCTCGGGAGCCGGGGCTCCCCCTTGCTGGTAACCGTGGACAAAGTCCCATCCCTCCTGGGCGCTTGGTCTCTGACGGCCCTTCCAGCTTCCAGCTGGGGGAGAAATGGGCCCGGGGCCTGCCCTCAGGGAGTCTGCAGTCTGAGGAGGGACAGCAGCTGCTGCTGGCCCACGGCTCAGCTGTGGCTTAGTCAAGTCTTCCCATCCAGAGCTTCCTGGGAACGCTGAAGCCGGGCTAGTATTCTCCCCCTTCTGTGGGTGATGAAACTGAGGATCCGAGCAGGTCAAAGGCTCTTAGTCTCCCACTTAGTAAGCAGGGTGGCTACTTGGAGCTGCTGAATCTGTAAGACCGTAGGGCCTCATGGGAAAAACACAGGTGCTAGTGACAGAACGGGGTAAGAGCCCAGGTTGTACCAGCCGAAGCGCTGAGTTCTCAGAGCCTCCCTCTCCCATCTGTGATGTGGAGGGAACAGTCAGCCACTGAGGCTGGCTAAACGCTCCACAAATGCTGTCTGGTTTGACCTCCAAACTGTGGAGGGTGGAGCTCACATCGTTCCCATCTTACAGAAGAGGAAACGAGGAGGCTGAGGGTAGCAAACATTTATGTGGCACCTACTGTGTGCTAAGTGCCTTACAAGTATTATCTCAGTTGATTCTCACAACAACTCTGGGAAGTAGTAGGGGCTATTATTGTGCTCATTTTACAGATGGGGAAAATGAAGTTAGGGAGGTTAAGTAGTAGTAGTAATCAATAATAATGATGATAGTTAACATTTATGTAGTACCTACTATGTGCTAAATGCCTTACAAGTATTCTCTCATTTGATCCTCACAACTCTGGAAAGTAGTAGGTGCTATTATTGTGCTTATTTTACAGATGGGGAAACTGAAGCTAGGGAGGTTAAGTAGTAATAGTAATTAATAATAATAATGATAGCTAATATTTGTATAGTACCTACTATGTGCTGAGTGCCTTACAATTATTGTTTCATTTAATTCTCACAACAACTCTGGGAGGTAGTAGGTGCTATTATTATGCTCATTTTACAGGTGAGGGAAACTGAAGCTAAGTAGTAGTAGTAGTAATTAATAGCAATAATAATGACAGCTGGTATTTATGTAGCACCTACTGTGTGCTAAATGCCTTATAATTAGTCTCATTTATCCTCACAACTACTCTGGGAGGTAGTAGGGGCTATTATTATGCTCATTTTGCAGATAGGGAAAAAAGGCAAACTGAGTTGTGTTTTTTCTTTCCTGACCTCCCCAGGGTCACACAGCTAGTAAATGTCTGAGGGTCATCTTCCTGACTCCAGGCCCAGTGTCCTAGCTTTTGCACCCCCAGACTAAAATCTGATTGCCCATCATTGCTGTGAGATCTCAAACAAGACACTGACTACTGACTGCTTTGTAAACTCAGGGGCAGCCGTACTGGCTGTCTGAGGGCCTGGGTCAGGTCTAGAGAGAGTAAATCAGGGAGGCCTGCCTGCATCAGGAGGCTTCTTGGCCAGAATCCCAACAAAGCAGACGGCACTGGATGGAGCAGCCAGGCCCCTGGCCCTCCCCTCCGGCCTGAGTGCCCCTCTCTTGGCCCTAGATGAAGCTGCTGGACAGTGATAATGCCAAGAAGACCCAGGAGCTGGTGGAGCTGCAGGGCCGGGTAGCCCTGAGCCAGCAGCTGGAGAAGGAGGCCCGGAGGGAGGCCTTTGGTCTCAAGCAGAAAGTTCTAAAAGGAGAGGTCGCCTTGGATGGGACAAAGCAAGAGGTAAATGGCCCCCCGCTACAGAATGGACTGGGCAGGAGGAGCCCCCCGCCCCCGAGCAGGGACAGAGGCCTCTGCCTCCACCACTAAGTAGGGGCCCAGAAGGCCAGGTCCATGGTCCCCAGGGGCCCAGCATCCTGGGGTGGAGGGAAGGCCCCTTTCCAGCGACACATGTGCCCCTGGAGACTATAGCCCTCACCCCCTAACCCCAGAGGACTGTGGCTGCATAGAGTTTAAAATTCAGCTGGAGGCAGTGCTGGGAAAGGGCCTGAGGGGCTATCACTGTACTGAACCTACCCTAAGGAGGCTACAGCAGCATGGGCAACTGCTTTAGCTCGAATCAGAGGCGTTTTAGGGATAGACTTTGGAAATGGGAGGGCCCTTAGAACCCGGGATGTCAGAGCTGGGAGGGCCCTTAGAACCCGGGATGCAGGGGAAAGGTGAAGTTCTGTCCTCTGACATACTCACCCTCTCCCTCCTCCACACCCCTTTTCACACCCCCAGCTCCTTAGTGTTCAGAGGAGACTTCTGGAGGTGGAGCAGGGATTCCAGACCCGGGAGCGAGGCCTCCTGGGCTCCCTGGAGGAGTCTCGGGGCTCAGAGAAGAAGCTTTTGGACAATGCTCGGAATCTGGAGCTGAAGCTGGAGAGGACACAGGCTGAAGCTGGGGAGCTGGGGCTCCGACTGAGCGCGGCTGAGGGCCGGATCCAGGGCCTCGAGATGGAGCTGGCCCGAGTGGAAGGGCAGCGGCGGGAGGCTGAATTCCAGCTGAGCAGCCTGCGCTCAGCCCTGCGTCGCACCCTGGGCATAGGAAGGGTACCCAGTCCTGCTTTCCGGGCCTACGCCAATTCCCCGAAGAGGATCCCGTCCCCAGCAAGAGGTGGGCCCCAGGTCCTACCTGGAGATTCCTGAGCCAGGCCAGTCAAAGGGCATTGTATCACAGAGCTAGAAGGAGCCTTACAACCCAGGAGGTCAGAGCTGGGAGGGAGCTTAGAACCCAGGATGTCAGAGCTGGGAGGGCCCTTAGAACCCAGGATGTCAGAACTGGGAAGGAGCTTAGAACATAGAAGGTCAGAGCTGGGAGGGTCCTTAGATTTCATTATTTCTCTATTCTCATTTTATAGATGAGAAAGTTGAGGTCCAGGGAGTTGACCTAGGTCACACAAGTAATAATGGAGGTTCTAGAGCTGGGTCTAGAACCCTGATTTCCTGACTCCCAGCCCAGAGCCCTGCCCGCTATACAAGCTGCTTCCAAATGTGAAGTTCCTGCCTGAATAGACAGGTGACCAACAGGGGGTGTGGAGTCCACGCTCAGAGCACGGGGCAGCCCGATGGGGTAGACAGCCCAGCCGGGGACTCTCTAGTTTTCAGGAAAACCAGCTAGCCCAAGTGCTCTCCTGCCATGCTGCCGTGCACCACAAGGGGTCACCCTCCCCCTGGCCTTCTCACTCATTCTTTGTCTTAAGGAGCCACGATTGAGCCTCCATTGCACAGGGAGGTTGTGCCCTTCCTGGGGGAGATACAAAATTTAGTACAACATCTCCTCCCTGCAGAGAGCTTGCAGTCTACAAGGGAGAATAACACATACAGATTATTACTACCAAACATCATTATTACTATACAGATTATTAATCACACAGATTATAATATTATAATGTTAATACACAGATTAATACAAAACAATACAAGCTTATTAGAGAATAGCTCGCATTAATATAGTACCTTAAAGTCCAAAAAGCACTTTACACATACTTTATACACCCTTTGATCCCTCTGGGAGGTCGGGTCTCTTATTAGACCCATTTTGCAGATGATAAACTGAGCCTTTTAACTTAGAGGCTGGATGTCTGATCGAGGGTCACACAGCTTCGTAGTTGAGGCAGTATTTAAATCCAGTATTCCTGACTCCAGGTCCAGTATACTGCTCTAGCAGGTACCTCAAGAGAAGCCCAAGGCAGCGCTCCGGGAGGACTCGGAGGACAGGGTGTTAATAGACAGTCAAGGTTACGTTAGGGTGTGCGATCTCACCCGGGCTCCCAACAGCCCCGTGAGGTGGCTGCTGCAGGTATCCTCGCAACCCATTTTACTGATGGAGAAACTGATCCACAGCGAGCGTTGAGTGTCAGAACTGGGATTTAAGCTCAGTCCGTCTGTTCTGGTGCAGTCCATCCAGCATTTGGAGTCCTCGGTTACTTCTCGGTTGTTCCTGCTGAGTTGGGGTCAGGGAGGCTTCCTGGAGGAGGTGGCTTTGCAGGAGACTTGGGGAAAGGAGGGACGTTCTAGGCTTGAGGAACAGCGAGAAAGGCACAGAGTGGGAGTGGCAAGGGGGGAAATGATTCTTGGGGGTAAGGATGGGAGAGAGAATGGAGACAGACTTGCCCAGTCTCACACCTGTGTGCTCAAGGCTGAACTTGAACTCAGGTCCTCCTAGCTCCCAGCCTGGGACTCTATCCACTGCGCCATCTCACTGACCCTCAGCCAGCAGACCGCGTCCCCTGGTTTGGTGACCTGCTTGGCTAGCGGCGCCCCAGGCAGCAGCAGTGAACGAGAGGAGCAGGTTTCTGGAGGGCGCTCAGTAGCTCAGTTTGGGACTCTGGGTCTCTCCGCCATGTCTCCCCCCAGGAAGCGGGGAGTCCCCCCCCGAGGGGTCTAGCTGCTCCAGCTCCCCTGAACGCACCCGGCACTCCTGTGCCACGTCCCCGGAGCCCATGGCTTCGCCCCCACCTCCCACCATGGACCTGGATGCTGAGACGGTGCGGGCTGCCCTCAGGCAGTTCCTGAAGGAGCTTCAGGATGCCCAGCGGGAACGGGTACGAGCCCCGGGGCGGGGGTGCACTCTGGGGAGACCGTGAATCCTCGGGAGGCTCAAGGCCCGGGCTTGGCTCCTACTGGCTCCTCCGACCCCAGACATGAGCCTCCATACTTAGGAGAAGAAGCTGCCTCCGGACCCCCCTGCCCAGCCTGGGAGTCCCCATCATTTGTGATCCTCCTTATCCCTGTCCTAGGATGAGCTACGAGTTCGGGTGAGTACTCTGAACCGGCAGCTGGCCGACTCGGAAAGAGCGAGGGACACAGCCAACAGCCACGTGGAGCAGCTGCAGAAGCTGGTGGTGGAGTGTGAGGAAGGTCAGTGCCCGGGGTCCTCGGGAGCCCAGGAGGGGGGCACAAGGGCTCCCGGAGAGAGGAGCCTGAGCTGGGCCTGGGGTCTCGCCCCCCAGGGCGTCGCGGGGCCGACGGGCGGCTGAGTGGGGCTCAGGCAGCGCTGGTCCTTCGAGAGGAGAGCGTCCGGCGGAGCGAGCGGGAGCGCCGGGCTGCGCTCGACCAGGTGGCCACCCTGGAGAGGAGCCTGCAGGCGGCCGAGAACGAGCGGCGGGCCAGCCAGGTGGGTGTCCGTCAGCAGCCATCTGTCACTTACTGGGGAGTGGGAACATGCCAACAGAAAAATAAAGTGGGCCCTTCCTTTCTGCAAATCTGGCTGGTTTTAATAGTATTTTATTTTTCCAAACACAGGCAAAGATACTTTGCACCGTTCACCTTTGCACAACTTTGTGTTTTAGATTTTTCTCTCTTTCCCCCTCCTCCCTCCCTAAGGCACCAAGCCATCTTGTAGAAGTTTAAATGTGCAATTCTTCTATTTTTTTCTTTTTCTTTTTTATTTATTTTTAGTGATAACTTTGTATTTTCTTTTTGCTGAGGCAATTGGGGTTAAGTGACTTGCCCAGGGTCACACAGCTAGGAAGTGTCTGAGACTAGATTTGAACTCACGTCCTCCGGACTTCAAGGCTGGTGCTCTATCCACTGCGCCTCCTAGCTGCCCCTACTTTGTATTTTCAAAATGCAAAATGTGTTCCAAATTTTTCTCCCTAAAACACTTTCCACACAAATAAAGTCAGATCTAAACAATAGGAAAAATATCAAGTGCTCTTGGATATGTTGAGTGAATATAATAAAGATGACAATACTATCTAATCTATTTATTTATTGCTATACCAATCAAACTCCCAAGAAATTATTTTACTGACCTAGAAAAATAGCAACCAAATTTTTCTCCCTTTCCTCCCCCCTTTCCCCTCTCCAACACACCAAGCCATCTCATAGAAGTTAAACATGTGCAATTCTTTTGTTCTTTTTATTTATCTTTAATAATAGCTTTTTATTTTCAAAATAAATGCAAAAATCGTTTTCAGCAGTCACGCTTGCAAAACTTTGTGTTCCAAATTTTTCCCTCTCCCACCCCTCGAACCTCCTCCCCCAGACAGAAAGCCATATGTGCAATTCTTCTAAACATATTTCCATTTTCACCAAGCTGCACAAGAAAAATCAGATCAAAAGGGGAAAAAAAAACCATGAGAAAGAAAAAACCAACAAAAAAGGTGAAAATACTCTGCTTTGATCCACATTCAGGCTCCAGAGTTCTCTCTCTGGAAGGCGATGGCTCTTTCCATCCCAAGTCTAGTGGAGTTGGTGGTCAGGGGTCAGGGTGCCCTTCCTGGAGGCAGACAGGAACTCAGATCCAGTTTCAGATGATTCCTAGCCTTGTGACTGGACAAGTCCCATCACCTCTGTCTGCCTCAATTTCCTTAGCTGTAAAATGGGGATGATCCCCAAGGCAGCTGTGAGGATCAAGTGAGGTAAAATTTTTACCCACAAAGCAATCATCAATGTGTGTGTCTCTGTGTCTCTGTTTGTGTCTGTGTGTCTCTGTGTGTGTGTCTGTCTGTCTAAGTGTCTGTCTGTGTCTGTCTGTGCGCTCTGTCAGTAAGCTTCCCCATTCTGAGTGCTCGTCCCGGAGCAGGATCTGCGTGTTCCCCAGGACCTCGGAGGCAGGGCCCGCAAGAGCACGGGGGCACTCATGGGCACTGTGTCTGGGATTATTGTCAGGAAGTAGAAGGGGGTGGGGGCTCCCTCCCCGGAGGCTGGAAGCGGAGGCTTGTGGGAAGAGGCTGGGTGGGACTGGGGGCCTCCCGGGCCTTTCCAAGGCGGAGGCCATGGCTCTGGGCACATGCTGGGTCTTGCGCAGACGTTACGCTTGTGTGGTGTGCACATCCAAGGGCACGCGCTTGTCTCCATGGGTCTGGTGCCTTGTGCATGTCTGTGTGTCCGTCCCTCCGAGCATCTTTTTCTCTGTGTCTCTCACGTGAAATCCAGGGGGATCCTGCTGAGGAGGGGGGTGTCTCGGGGTTCAGTGGGAGAGAAGGGCCAGGCAGGGTGGTCTGGGAGAGGGAGAGGAGGGGGCTCTCCGCTCCCCCCGTTTTCTCCCCTGACTGTCCCCGCCTCCTCTGCTGCTTCCTTCAGTGCTCCCCTGCTGCCCCCCTCCCCCCCCCTTGCCTGGCCCTGGGCCTGGCCTGACTGGGCAGAGCCGAAGGCCTCCGCTGGCTGTTGTGTCTGCATCTCTGGCCCTGGCTGTGGTCCCAGGTGTGGGGGCTGAGGAGGGATAAGGCCAGGAACAAAGCAGGGAAGAGGCCAGGCCAGGGGTGGCCTCTGGGCCCAGACCCAGAGCCAGCAGGGAGAGGGACTCCAGAGGTGGGAGGAGGGGGGAAGTCTGAGAGGGGCCTGCATGGCTCCCCAGGAGAGTCCCTCAGCGCTCCCCTCCCTCTCCCACTGTCCCCTCAACCCCACATCCCACCCCGAGCTCCAGCTTTCCTGTTTCTGCCTGGCTGCCTGAAGCCAAGGGAGGCAGCTGGTCTCCCCACCCCATCCTCTTACCCCTCGTTCTTGGAACAGCTTCCACCCCCCTGGGCTGACTTCTTGCCATGATTTCTGGGGCTGCCACGTTCATTGCAGAATCACAGGATGTCAGGACTGGAAGGACCCTTAATACAGAGAATGTCAGAGCCGGAGGAGGCCCTAGAACCCAGGATGTCAGAGCTGGGAGGGCTCTTAGAACCCAGGAGGTCAGAGCTCATAAGGATCTCTGAATTCATTTGCTTCATTTTATAAATGGGAAAACTGAGACCCCCAAAGAGGAAGTCATTAGGTAAATCACACATAGAATTAGCATCCCTTTTCTGAAGGGTGGCTACCAGAAAAGAACCCAGGAGGGATCAGCAGAGGGAGCTGGTGTGGTGAGAAGAATAAAAACTGATGCAGGGTGTACCATGTTCCAGGCACTGTACTAAGTGCTTACACATTTTATTTCATTTGATCCTCAAAACAACAGCCCATTTTACAGATGGCCAAAAGGTGAAGTGACTTCCTGACTCCAGGCCCCGTGTTCTGCACCTTTAGCAGCCAACTGGCGGCAGAATAAAGGGAGACTGGTTCGGGCTGGGGAGGGTGGCCAAAGCCTGATGTTCCCATCCTTGCAGGAGAAGATCAGTAAGATGAAAGCCAATGAGGCCAAGCTGGAGAGTGACAAGCGGAGGCTAAAGGAGATCCTGGACGCCTCAGAGAGCCGGGCCACCAAGCTGGAGCTGCTTCGGCATTCACTGGAGGGCGAACTGCAGCGGAGTCGGCTGGGAATGGGGGACCGGGAGTCCCAGGCCCAGGCTCTCCGAGATCGGACAGAGAACTTAGAGAGACAGGTGAGCGAGTCTCCTAGTTCTCTCCTCTCCTTGTTGACCCTCCAAGCCTTTCTCCCTCCCTCCTAGTTCCTCTTCTTCTTAGAACCCAGGATGTCAGAGGTGGGAGGGCCCTTAGAACCTGGGATGTCAGAGGTGGGAGGGCCCTTAGAACATAGGGTGTCAGAGCTGGGAGGGTCCTTAGAACACAGGATGTCAGAACTAAAGGGAAAGCAAGGAAGGGAATGAGTTTTTATACAGTACCTACTATGTGCTGGCCATTATGCTAAGAACTTTACAAATGTGATCCAATTTTCTCTTCATATCAACTAACAGGTGGGTGTAATTCTCATTTTACAGTTGAGAAAACTGAGGCAAACAGATTTAAAACTGAGACTATGCAAAGCAAAGGAACCTAGCCATATTAGATCTAAACTATATTATAAAGCGGAAGTTATCAAAATTACTTAATATCAACCAAGAAATAGAATGGTGGATCAGTGGAATAGGTGAAGTATGCAAGACACAATAGTCAATGAGTACAGTAAGCTACTGTTTGATAACCCCAAAGACTCCAGTTTCTGGGATACAAACCCACTATTATATGACCAAAGACTACTGGGAAAACTGTAAAATAGTATGGCAGTCATTGACCAACATCTCACACCATAAACCAAGATAAGGTCAAAATGGGTTCATGATTTAGACATAAAGGATGATACTTTAAGCAAATTAGGAGAGCGATGAATAGTTTACCTGTCAGATCTATGAAGAACAGAAGAATTTATGACCAAACAAGAGCTAGAGAACATTATGAAATGCAAAATGGATAATTTTGATTACATTAAATTTAAAAAGTTTTGCACAAATAAAGCCAATGCAGCCAATATTAGAAGGGAAGCAAAAAGCTAGGAAACAACTTTTATAGCCAGTATTTCATAAAGGCCTCATTTCTAAAATATATAGAGAATTTTGTAAGAATTTATATGAATATAAGTTATTCTTGTTTGATAAAGGGTCAAAAGATATGAAAGGCAGTTTTCATATGAAATTAAAGCCATCTATAGTCATATGAAAAAAGTGCTCTAAATCACTATTGATTAGAGAAATGCAGTTTTTAAATTTTTATTCCCATGTATTTATTTCAAATATATTTATAATACATTTATTTATATGTGTATGTATATATATATATTTGTATATATTCATATGTAATTCCAATGCCCAGCAAATGATAGATTCTTTTTTTTTATCAATAGCAAGATATCAAACAATCTGACATGTTACATATGTACAATCATTTTAAACAAATTTTCATGTTAATCGTGTCATGAAAGAAAAATCAGAACAAAAGAGAAAAAAAACACAAGAAAAAAAAAGCAAAGGAAAAAAAAGTGAAAATAGTGTGCTTCGATCCTCACTCAAAGTCTCCACAGTTCTTTCTCTGGATGTGTATGGCATAAAAAATGCAAATTAAAACAACTCTCAGGTATCATCATCTAATTGGCTAATATGACAGAAAAGGAAAATGATAAATGTTGGAGAGTATGTGGGAAAATTGTAACACTAATGCTGTGTTAGTGGAGTTGTTAGCTGATCCAATCATTCTAGGAACTATGTCCATAGAGCTGTCAACCTGTGCACATCCCTTGATCCAGCAATGTCACTGTTGGGCCTGTATCCCAAAGAGATCGTGAAAAGGGGAAATGTCAAAATGTAGTGGCAAGGGATTAATTAATTAATTAATTAATTAATTAATTAAAATATTTATTGTTGAACATTTTCCAATTAAATTTTAATTTAGTTCCCAGTAGGGATATAGTGTGACATCTCTAATCCAGCCCATTCCCCTCATTTTACAGATGGGGAAATTGAGGCACAAAGAGATTATGTGATTTACCCGGGTTCACATAGGTAGTTGGTGGCAGAGCTGGGTTTCCAGCATAAGGCCAATTTGAACCAGTGAGCCATGATGCCTCTGAGGTAGGTGGTGCTAGGTCTTTTAACCACTTTTTAGAGAGGAGAAGCTGAGGTTCTAAGTGGTAGAGTACATAACCAAGATCACCCAGAGTGCCTGAGGAAGGACTTGAATTCGGGTCTCTTGGCTTCCTGCCTGATGCTGTTTGTTTGAAGGGATCGTGTTGATGCTTCCCTCCTTGTAGTTGGCTGACAGTGAGCTGAAGGCCGGGGCCCTGCAGCTGACTGTGGATAGGCTGAACATCGCCCTGGCAAAGGCAGAGGAAAGCGAGGCAGCTCTAAAGGAGAAGGTGCAGGGCCTGACGGCGTCTCTGGCAGAGAGCAGCCGCTCTGTGACTTCAGCCCAGGACAAAAACCTGCACCTCCAGAAGTCCCTGACGGCCAGCGAGCACGACCGCAGGGTCCTCCAGGTGAGCTGGAAGAGGCAGCCAATGGGAACAGACCATGGGGCTCTAGATGAGAGAGCTGGCCAATGGGAACAGGCCATGAGGCTCTAGATGAGAGAGCTGGCCAATGGGAACAGGCCATGGGACTCTAGATGAGAGAGCTGACAATGAGGTTCTTGATAAGAGATCCAGCCAGTGGGAATAGACCATGAGGCTCTAGATGAGAAAGACAGCCAATGGGAACAGATCCGAGACTCTAGATGAGTGAGACAGCCAGTGGAAACCATAGGGTTCCAGATGAGCCAATCAATGGGAACAGATCATACAGTTCTAAGTAAGAGGCAGCCAACAGGAACAGATTGGGGCATCCTGAATAAGGGAGGTGGCCTATGAGAAGAGGCTATGAAGTTCTCAATGAGAAAGTCAGTTCATGGGAGGAGGCCAGGAGAGGTTATGTGAGATGACCCATGAGAATAGGATGCGAAGGAATCTAGACCAGTGGAAAAGCAGAAGGTTCCGGCTGGAAATAGAACTAGCTTAAGTGAGTGATGGTGCAGTGAGAAGTGCTTGGGTAAGCCCCAAGAGGCGCAAGTCCGCCCTGTCTTGAGTATTAAGTGAAGCCCTCTGGCAGAGTGTGGTCCGGGCTCCTGCGCCTGCGCCCCATCAGCCCCTCATTCTCACCCAGGAGCGTCTAGATGTTGCCCGCCAGGCCACAGCTGAGGCCAAGAAGCAGAGCAGCTCCCTGGGGGAGCAGGTCCAGACCCTGCGCAGCGAGCGCACCGAGTTGGAGCTCCAGAAGGCCGACCTCGAGGGTCAGGTGCAGCAGCTGCAAGAGGTAAGGGGGGCATGGGCAGGGTCCGGAGGGCAAGGGCTCTGCCTTTCCTCTGTTGCAGTCTCTGAATTAGCCCCAGGGGTGCCCCCCTTGCTCTTCCCTGGGGCTCCATCCCTTTCCCAGGCCCTGTCTTGGGGGACTTTTCCACACCCACCCACCTTAGAACCCTTCTCCATTCTCATTCTCCCCGGGGGGCCCGAGGCCCCGACTTTCCCTGCTTTCTTTCCCCTCCTCTGCGTCCTAGCTGCTCGACCAGCGGCAGGAGAGTGAGACCACTGCTCTTCAGGGCCTTCAGAAGGTGAAGGATGAGAAGCAGCAGCTTCAGGAGTGCCTGGCCAGCCTGCAGAAGTCCCTGGCCCAGCTGGAAGGGGAAAAGAGGGAGGCTGAGCGTTCAGCCCTGCGGCTCGAGAAAGACCGGGCGGCCCTCAAGAGGACTCTGGATAAGGTGATCCCCTTCCTCCTCCCTGAAACCAAAACATCCCTGACCTCTTCTGCCCTACAGGGTCGTGAGTTCCCTGGATGTCTTAAAGCAGCCACATTACCAAAGGAAAGTGTATTAATGGCCTTCTCGGTAAGGGGCACTGCTCTAGGCAGGGGTGGGGGATACACAGGTAAAGAATGGAACAGTCCTTGCCTCCAGTGAGATTATCTAATGGAGTCTAATGGAGAAGGCAGCAAAGACATAAAAATGCCCAGCCCTTAAATAGTTGGTGGCTTGTGAGGGAGGGCACTAGCGTTTTAGGAATCAGAAAAGTCTCATACGAGGGACAGAAAGAACAGGGTGAGAAAGGTGGGCATCCCGCTTGGAAGGACAGCTTGTACAAAGGCCCGGAGAGGAGAGATGGAGGGAAGGTCAGCTTGGAAAATCTCACGGGGTGGAAAGGTGGGCCAAACACTTTTAGGCTTAGGCTTTTAAAAGCCAAACAGGAGTTTTTATATATATAATATTTATCTATAATTTTATTTATTTATTTAATATTTAACTCTAATTATTTAAATTGGATAAATATATTTATTTTATATGTGTATGTATGTATGTATTTATTTATTTAATATTTAACTTTATTTAAATTGGATAAATATATTTATTTTATATGTGTGTATGTATGTATGTGTGTATAATTTATTTATTTATTTATTTTGGTGAGGCAGTTGAGGTTAAGTGACTAGCCCAGGAATAAGAGTCAAGGGCCTGAAGCCAGATTTGAAACCCTGACTCCAGTGCTCTAACCAAGGCGCCTCCTCACTGAAGTTGATCTGTAGGAGGGTGATACGGTCAGATTAGTAGTGAAGGAAAATCACTCTGGCTACGCCACATAGATGGACTAGCACAGTGGGTAAGAGCCAAGGAGACCCTGGACTTTAAATGGCGCCTGTGCGAGTGGAGAGTTGGTCACAAGAGACATTAGGGAGCTAGATACGGCCAAGGTTGGCCACTGATGGATGTGTGGGGTGAGGAAGATGAAGAATTAGGATAATGGCAGGGTGAAAAGCCACCCGGGGATGGAAGATGGAGGGGCTGCCTTCCGGGGGGAGCCAGAGAGCAAGCGTGGTTTTGGACATACTGAGTTAGAGAGGTCTCTGGGACTTGCAGTTGGAGTGTCCGGTTGGAGGACTGAAGCCCAGGGCAGATTGGGCCGAGGGTACAGAGCTCTTCGTAGGGGAGACCAGAGCTTCTGAGGACCTTTCCAGCTTGGAGATCTGGATTTCCCGGCAGGTGGAGCGTGAGAAGCTGCGCAGCCATGAAGATTCCATTCGGCTGAACCATGAGAAGGGCCTCCTGGACCGCTCACTCACTGGGGCCGAGCAGGAGCTCACGGAGGCCCAGAAGCAGATCCACCAGCTGGAGGTAGGTGTCCCTCTCTGTCTCCCCACATCTCTCCAGGGGGGGCATGGGGTGACTCTCCCCATCCCAGATCCGAGCCACGCTCTCTTCTCGTCCTGATGAGTAGTACAGTCTGAGCCCAGGAGGCAAGTACATTCTGAGTCACTGAAGAGTTGGGAAAGGACTGGGCAGTGCTGGGTCTCGTAGGAGTCCTTGACTGGCCCAAGGCTTCAGTCGGTCAATCAGTCAATCAACAAGCATTAATTCAGTATTTACTATCTGAGCTCTAGGGTTCAAAAACAGCCCTGCCCTCAAGAAATTTATGGGAAATTAACATATGTCCTGCTATATACATCTTTATAAATAAAATTATAACTATAACTATTAATAAAATTATATATATACATACACATATATATAACTAGATATATATATGGTGATATATATCATATCATTTATAGATATAACTAGATACATATAATGATATAGATCACATCATTCATAATTAGATATAATTATATATATGATATGTCATTATATATAACTAGATTTATATATGATATATATCATGTATATATAGTTTATATATATATGGTTTATAGTATATTTATAGTTAGATATAACTAGATATACATAATGATATGTCATAATTTATAATTAGATATAACTAGATTTATACATAATGATATATATCATTTACAGTTAGATATAACTAGATACATATAATGATAAATATCATGTATCATATCATTTATAGTTAGATATAACTAGATATATATGATGATATATCATCATTTATAATTAGATATAACTAGATTTATATATGATATCATATATCATTTACAGTTAGATATAACTAGATATATAATGATATATATCATGTCATCATCTATAATTAGATATAACTAGATACTATATAATGATATATATCATTTATAGATGATATGATATATATCATATGTAACTAGATATAATTACATATGTAATGAAATACACATCACGTATCATAGCATATATAGTTAGACAGACAGACATGTGGACATATAGAACAGAGTAGGACAGAAATCTCAGGCACAGGCAGCTAGGGACACTGCTAAAGGTCTCCTAAAGAAAATGGGATTGGAGCTGCAAAGACAGACAGACACACGTAAGAGCTAGTGGTTAGCAGACAAGAGGGCCCTCCCAAGGAAGAACAGAAGTCTCCTTCATGTTTTAAGGACCCCTGTGAGCATGTCAAGACAGAAGGTCCTCCTGTGTGCTGCCTTGATTTCCCCTCCCATCCCTTTTACCTAGGCCCAGCTGATGGAGATGGAGCAGGGCCAGTGCCTGCTGGAGACAGGGGGACAGACCCAGCTGGAGCTGCAGCAGGAGCTAGAGAGGCTGCGAGGGGCGCAGGCCCAGGCCGAGAGGACCATGGAGGCCCGGGAGCGCGTTCACCGTCAGCGCATTCGTGGGCTCGAGGAGCACGTGAGTGCAGCAGGGTCAGAGGCCATCCCGTGTCCTGGGGCACCACTGAATTTGGAGTCAGGAGGCTCTGCTTAAATCCTGGTTCCCTGAAGTCATGACCGATCTGAGCCTCAGATGGGGCTATAGAACCCTGGACAATCTAACCCCCAGTGTGCTGGAAAGGAAGCTCCATTATCCCTCTGACCAGCAGTGATGGGGAGTAGAGAAAGAAAGAGAACAGACTCCTCAAAACTTAGGCTACTCTTTGCAAATTAAGAGAAAAACAGGGTGGGCATCTGTGCTAATGCCTGCCCACCCTGGCCCCCCAGCCAGGCTGAAAGCTATTTGCTTTCTCCCTTCCCATGTTCCTTGAAGATCCTGTGTAAAATGGAATCCCTTCCCCTCCCTGCCCTTAAGGAAGTTTGGTGCAGCTGAAAGAGCCTGGGCTCAAATCAAGCCACTCCCTTCTCTGTGCCTCAGTCTCCCCAACTGCAAAGAGGGGATAATAGTCCTGTATAGGGTCGTTATAAGGACGTGCTTTGTGGGGGGACATAGGCAAATAACAAGCATTTATCAAGCACTCAGGCAAGCTGTGCATGAATATGGAGTGAGGAACTTGTAGGAAGGAAAAACTGAGTTTGAATCCTGCCTCAAATACTTAAGTAGCTGTGTGCCATTGCTTGATGGCTTGATCTCTCTGCCTCCATTTCCTCATCTGTAAAATGGGTATAATCAAAGCACCTATTACCCAGGGCTCCTGTGAGGATCATATGGGTTAAGATGTGTGTAGCACCTAAACGCTATGTAAATGATAGCTCTGGACCAGCTACCTAGGGACAAATACAAAGAAAAATAGCCCTGACCTTTGCTGATGTCTATTCCATGGAAGAAGATAGTGTATAAAAGGAGTCTGAAAAGAAGGGAGGAAAGGGAAGGTTGGGGGCAGGGTTGTCAGCAGCCAATCCAGGAGGGGAATGAAGGATGGCCGTCCTGGGCCCCTCCCCAGAATAGAGGCTTTCACCAGGGGGAGAAAAGGGGGTTGGGGGGCAGCAGGGACATTACAGGGAAAGGCCCCCCCAAAAAAGCATCCTAGAAATGGAAGCTGATGTTACCTTAACACTTTCCAACCTCCTCCCACAGATCTCCACCCTGAAGGAACGGCTGCAGCAGGAACTTCGCAGAGTCCCTCAGGGCTTCTCTCCATCTTCATCTTCCGCCCCCTCTGGAAACTGAGTCCCCTTCCCGAGCCCCCATCCTCACCCTGGATCTGGTCATTGTCTTGCTGCTAGGCCTGCTCCTGGCCCAGCCACCTCAAAGCTTTACAGGGGCCATGGGGCAGGGCTGGGTGGTCAAGGAGGGGAAGCGGTGCCGTTTGGCTGTAGAGGACAGAATGAGGAGCGGAATCAGAGAGGTGGACTTAGGGTCAATGCAGGGAAACATTAATCGCCTGCCAAAGTGGCCTGGGTCCCCTTGAGGGAGCCCCACAGGAGGAACACCCGTGGTGGGGATTGTAGCCGGACTCTTTCTCGGGTCTGCATTGACCTGGACAGCTTGAGCTCCTTCAGCCTCTGAGATCGTGTGATTCTGTGACCGTTTGCCCTCCACAGCCTGGCTGCTGGCAAGGGCTGGAGTCCAGCTTCCCAGGTACCAAGGCCAGCTTCCCCTGCCTGTGGGTCAAGCCCATTAGTGCCAGAGTCAGGAACAGTGAATTCCTTTGTTTGGATGGGGGAGGACCCCACTGTTCAGTGCTCCCCTTCCTGCTTCCCTCCTCTTCCCCCTTCCCCATCAGATGGCTCTTCCCAGAATCTCTCAGTCATCTCCATTGGCTTCCTCTCAGAGAAAACGAGGGTGTCTGTGGCTCTTATGCCTTTTAGGAAAAAACACCTGTGTTTCTTTGAGGGAAAAAACCACACACAAGAAGAAAAAGCCTGTTTTCTATTGTTTTCTTTTTTTGGTGGGGGGATAATCTGCTATCACTGGCCCCCTTGGCCCTGCCTTGTGGCTTGGGGAAAATAAGGAGGGGTTAGGGTCCCCTTCTTGGCTCCCTGAGCTTCTACAATGGAGCACGGCTCTCAGTGGCCCTTGGGGGACTTAGAAATGGGTACATTTCTGAGTAGAAGGGGAGGTTCATGCCCATTTGGCATGAGAACGTGAAGAGATTCCTATGGGGAAAATCTCCATGGATCCCAGAAGCCGGGTGCTAGCCGTGGCTTGGCCACTAACTGACTGTGGAACCTTCAAGGGCTTCCACTCTCGGAGCCTGTTTACCCAGATGTTGTGAGAACACAATGAGAAAAGGCAAGAAATGTGCTTGGAAGGATGGTGTACCAGTGTACCCATTTTCCAGATCCCTATAGGAAACCCTTTGTGGATAAAGAGGAAAGAGCCCAGACTTAGCACTGCTTACTTCCAGCACTGACCACGCCTTTAACTCTTGCGCACAAAGGTAGAGATCTACCCTCAAGGTTCATATTTGTGGGAAATCTGCGGCCGAGCATTCTGAGCTCCTGTTGGTCTGATTGGTCACAGATGGACACATTGTAACTTAAGTCTCATGCACAAAGGTAGAAATCCACCCCAAATGTTTATATTTGTGGCCAACCTGTGGCTAGTGTTCTGAGCTCATATTGGTCTGATTGGTCACAGATGGACACAT